>JAUMHM010090198.1:0-27164 GCA_032362435.1 Melikaiella ostensackeni
CTCTTTCCTTATAAGCAAACTGGTTCAGGAGATCTGGGGCTAGTCTGCAGCTTTGGAGGTTGCTCTGGAGGACTACCGCCATCATCTACTTTCTTTTTTTGGGCCTCGAGGTTAACTGCGCACCTCGACGATCCAGCTACGTAGTCATCACCCTTGCTGTTCTGACTCTCTGCACACAGATAGCATCTCGGTTTATTTGGGCATTGTGCAGCCTTGTGGTTCTCCGTGCTGCATTTTTAGCACTTCATTCCCTCTAGGATTCAGACGCAACTTGTCCGTAACCGTAAAATCGGCAATATCCAATGTGCTGTACTCTGTACCTCACCCTGCAACTCACCCAGGAGATTTTGATATGGTCTGCCTCCTCCAGTTATGGCCATGTACTCGTCTAGGTTGACAAACGCTATGATGTGTCCCCATTTGCTCACTTGTGACAAGCTGATCTCGTAGCCGCCCTGCCCATTTTCAGTGAAGGTCTCTAGGGCTGCATCGACTTCTGCCTCATTGGTGGCCGCGTCCAGATCCCTGATATCGAACTTTGCCCGTGGAACGAGTGGGCAGATTTCGTCGCCCTTTCCTATGGCCTCTCTCAAGACTTCACCGAATCTGGCTTTGTCTTTAGTCAATGTCCCGAGTTCTACAAAAACGTCTTATTTTCTTGTTTCCCTAATAGCTTTGATCTGGACGCCCAGCTCTACAGGTTTAATCTTATTTCGTATGTCTTTGGGGACACCGGTTACTTCATACCCTTTACCGGCCTAATTACACGAAGAAAAATGCTGATTGCGGAACATGTTTTGAGCACCGAAAATTTCGAAGTGAATCCCAGACATCCAGAATTGTTTTCGGGAGTCTTGGACTAAGAACTGGTAAGTTAGGAATCGGGATCTGCGATGAATATTTCGAGCTCTTTCCACTGCCTTCCTTAACGAAGTCCTGAACTGCTCTAGAGCCACTCCAAGCGCATCTGTAGGGAGCAGTTCTTTTGGATGGATCGCAGGGCGCTGAATACTCTTCTGGCAAAGTTCATCCAAGATCCAAATTCCTGAAAATACAGGACTCAGTCCTTATTTTTCAAAGTCGATTTTACTCCGTGAAAGACAGCTTCGGGGCGAGATGTTTTCGTATTTTTCATGCTTGTTTTTCGAGGTATGCCAGTATTTTCTGTTAGCCTGCACTCTCTGTGAGTTCATCTCTTGACCTCACTAAAGACTGCATCGTCATAGGCTCATCCTCTCGAATCAATTAATTGTGGGTATGCTAATGGAAATCCACAAACTCCATCCTTTTCATATTCCTGCAGGCAGCCACACTATGATACTAAAAATGACAGCTGGCGAAATTGTAACAGACCATGTTGTTTATGGAGCTCTGTAACGCAAGGCAGTAGTTTCAACAGAAAATACTCCACACGTGCACGCTTTTGTAATACCCGATAATGTCCACCTTTCTCATGCACATCTCGAGCCCGTCTGTTAATATGATGACATTAATAATAACAATGGGCATAATGATGATGCTCAACAATAACGCTATTTTATAATATGACCACCTGACCATGGTTTGGGAGCATTACTTTCGCCTCTCAATCCAAGGCGTCATCTGGGCGAAGTCGCGTGCTTTAATTTCACAGGGCCAAATCGCAGCTTCTTTCTTGCGGGAGAATTACAACATTCACATATTGCTGTCCTGTAGGCATGTTCGATTCCTTGAAAAAGATCAATCCTTAAGCAGATCTTGAATCGGATCCACGTGAATCGATTCACAAGAAAAATCGAAGTCAGTGAACCGATCTGAAGATCGCTGAAATCTCAATTTTTAATCATTTGTCAAAGGCTTGCTGGAGGAGAACATTGTACATTTAATTTTTTGAAACAAAAGTGAATAAAATACAAATTTCAAGAAAATATTGATAAGCAACACCCACCTCGAAGTTTGGACTTTGTACGCACCCAAATGAAATGCAAAGTGACTTATTCCTGCTTACAATGAAAAATATTCTTGGCGCATGCGCACTTCGATTCGTATACATTTTCAGCATCGATAAGTTTTAGTTTTAAGTTAGGATTTCAGAGTTTTGGTTGGTGATAGGAAGAGACGAGTGATAAGAAATAAGTGAGAGGAAAAGTAAGGGGTAGAGGATGTGGACAATATACATGTCCGGCAGATTTTATTGGAGGAGAAAGATTTTCGAAAAAAAATTTGACGAGTGGTTTCTAGCATCTAGCGGCAAAATTTAAAAAATTTCGAGTATTCAGTGTATTCGCTCGAAAATGAGTTATTAAATTTTTCCTCAATGGTTGATCACCCTTTCTTGATAACTTTAAAGAATAACATTTTTGGGCCCATTGAGATGGGCGCCATTTTGTGAACAAAAATTCAAAAAGTGCTGCGGATTTCTCGTTTTGGCGGGATTTCTCCGATGTAAATCCAATGGGCAATTCAGAGGGCCATATTTGGTGGGTAAATATTAACAGATTTTGCTGAAATTTGTGAACGAATTTTTTTTTGAAATTAGTCTATAAATAACGACCACCCTAGTATACTTTTCTGGCAGATTTTGTCTGAAAAGAAAGATTTCCGAAAAAAGTCCTAACAAGTGGTTCCTAGCATCTAGCGTCAAGATTTAACAATTTCAAGTATGCAGATCCGGCAAATTTTCTCGGGAAAGAGATTTTCCAAGGAAAAGCTTCGACGAGTAGTTCATTTTGCATGCATTTAAAATCGTTCACGAGTCATCAACTCAAACAACTCAACTTACTTATTTAAAATTTCCTAAGAACAGCAGAAAATATTATGGAAAATTTCGAATTTATAGTTGAGGATAAAAAATCAGGTTCTTAAAGGTCTAGCTCTGGCATCGTTGGAAAAGGCGGAGAGGTATCAAGACCTTATTATATCACCTGTACAATTTAGTCCCAATGAAAAAGAAACTTGATATATCTTAATATTTCTGAAGTTTCTATGAGTCATAAATCTAGCAGTTATGAAAAAATTCGAGATAAAGAATCTTAGCCCCTCCACTTATATGTAAATAAAAATGATCTATAAAACCCGTCGCTCTCACGAAGACGGTCTTGAATTCTCCATCGTCATCACTACACGTATCTGAAAACAATGAAGATTGGAATTTTATTCTTTGCCTGCGTGGGCTGACCTAATTTTGCAAGTAAGTGTGCCTAACATAATATAATATAATATTAATATGAATAAAAAATATTACATTTTTCAAAATGTCGACAATAAACAGTTGCCCTGGAACAATATGAAATTAATAATTAAAATTTTATGTTCACTAACTGCCACGTGACAGACTCGTATCTTGTAACATATGGAAATGAAAAAATGAGGAATAACGCAATGTTCTAGTTTATTCAAGTGCGGAAATAAGTTACAATTTTTCAGAATCATTAATCATGAGATGTTTTAAGGTGGCGCTAGATTTTTTTATATTTTTCTTTTTTCACATTTTGATCAAAAATGAGATAATGGTACCTTGAGATCGTTTGATAAGCTCCTTAGACATGAAATGATTATAGATTTTTAATGTTATTTTTAAACTCACAGTATGAAATTTATAATTGAAAATTTTAATTTGAAAATTTTTCAAATCAAAATTTTCCTTTTGTGCAACGTTGCCGGATTCAAAATCGTGTAACGTATGTATGGAATTAAACAAATTTAGATTAAAGCATTCTTTTAGTTTATTTAAAAGTAGAAAAACATTGCAATTCTTAGAAACATTACATTTACAATTCTCTAACGTGGCAGTGAATTTTTTCACATTATTAGTCAAGTTGCCTAATTCAGATCGTGTAACATATGAAAAAAAAATTTAGATTAACGCAATTTTTAAGTTTTTTTAGGTGTGGTAATATATTACACTTTTTTGAAAACATTAAATTTAAAATGCTCTAAGGTGGCACTAGATTTTATCATATTTTTAGTTTTTATATTTTTGTCGAAAATGAGATAATGAGACCTTAAAATTCTTCGATATGCAGCTTCTATCAACATTGAATTTAAAATTTTCTATGCTGGCAGTACAATTGTTCACCTTCATATTTTTTCACACTTTCGTTGAAAATTAGATGACACCTTTATATTGTTCGATATGCTCTTTATAGATGCAATTATTATGAATTTTAAAGTTTACTTTTGAATTTACGATATAGATTTCATAATTAAAAATTTCAATTTGAAAATTTTTCTAATCAAAATTTGCGTTTGGTGCCACGTTGCCGGATTCAAATAATATAACATATGGAATTTAAAAATATCAAGATTAACGCATTGTTATAGTTTATTTATGTGTAAAGTACAATTTTGGAAAACATTGCATTCTAAAAGTTTTTCTTATTTATAATATAAAATTTTTAATCATAAATTTTTACTTGAAAACTTTGTGAATGAAATTTTGCATTTAGTGCCACGTTGCCTGTTTCAAATCGTATAACATATGGAATTTAAAATATGAAGACTAACGCATTGTTTCATTTTATTTTTGTGTGGAAACATATTACGCTTCTTCAGCAATATTAAATTTAAAATGTTCAAAGGTGGCAGTAGATTATTTCACATTTCTGGTTTTTCAAATTTTCGTCGAAAATGAGATAATGGCATTTTAAGATTATTCGATATGGTCTGCCAACATAAATTTATTATGAATTTTGTACCTTACTATTAAATTTATAGTAAGAAATCTATGAGTAAAAATTTTCATTCGAAAATTTTTGAAATCGAAATTTGTATTTAGTGCCACGTTGCTGGATTCAAATCGTGTAACACATGAAAGTGAAAAAATGAGGATTAACACAATTTCTCAGTTTAGTTAAGTGTGGGAATATATTCAAATTCTTCAACAACAATAAATTAAAAGTTTTCTAAGGTGGCACTAGATTTTATCACATTTTTGACATTTTGGTCGAAAATGAGATAATGGTACCTTGATATTGTTCGATAGGCTCTTCAAGCATAAAATTATTATAAATTTTAAAGCTTACTTTCAAGCTTACAATATAAAATTTATAATATTCAAGTTGCATTCAAAAATTTTTCAAATCAAAATTCGGATTTGCATCATGAAACTTATTATTACAATTTTTCTTTTAAAAAATTGTCTGAATCAATATTTTCATTTAGTGCCACGTTGTCTTGTAAGATATGGATATAAAAAAAAGGATGATTAACGCAATGTTCTAATAAGATAAGTTTCGTAATTAATACTGCCTGGTTTAATATATTATTTATAATTTTTTTAATTCAATTGATTACTATCTCAACGACGAGTCATCAGTAGGGTAAATTAACCTGTCTTACGACGGTCTAATTCTAATTCTTTTGAGTTCTTTGAATTCTTTGTATTCTTCTGAATTCTTATAGATTGCATGGATTGCTTTCAAACTCTTTCAAATACTTGTGAATTCTTTTAACTTTACTGAAATATTCTAAATTCCTCAGAATTCCCTGAGTTCTCTGAATTTACCGGATTTGTATAAATTTTTGTTAGAGGCCTTTTTTTGTGCTGATGATTTAGAACTTGTTGTAGAAATAATAATCAATAACTAATAGTTGAATGATTTCAAATTTGATGAATATTTGAAACATGGTATAGGCGGGTTTTCGACGTTGCTGACTTCGAATTACCTGTTACAATCGAAAAATTAAAAAATTAAAAATAACGGATCCAATATAGCGATCATAACGTAACGGAATATGCAACCAGAAATTCCCATGCATAAGTGCTTATCTACTCACTAACAGTTACTTTTTCAGCGTAGAAAAAAATCATATTTTTTTTGTACAGTAGTCGGCGCACCACCACCTGAGGAGCATCCTTTTCATATTGAACCAGGAAACACTATCGCAATGGAACAAGTGCTGCCAGCAGGCGATCCTGACTTTATTCTTCTTGGACATCTCGAAACTTTGACACCACAGAATCAACCGGATAATAATTATGAATTTCACGCTCTGGTGGAACTCAATAATCGCCAGGCTTACTTCGCAAATATGATGCGCGTTCAGGTAAATCATGATGGTGGTCCTCCCCATGATGATCGTATTATGCGTTACAAAGCTTCTATAATTAGACCAGGTAAGCCTGTTTTGAAATCAAATCTTGAGCCTGTGACTGAAGATAATCCCCCGGAAGGTCTCTCGTTCGTTAAACTCACGGGGCCGCGTGTTAATGTTGCGGGAGTGTTAAGATATACACCGTATGTTACCCCTCCAGGCAAATAGGGATGTTCGATTCTTTCAAAAAGATCGATCCATCAATCGGTCCTAAATCGGATCCAAGTGAATCGATTGACAAGAAAAATCGAAATCGAAGAATGGATTCAGTATGAATCGATCCAAAAAGTCATTGAAATTTCAATTATTTATTATGTGTAAAAGGCTTTTTGTACAATAACATCGTACATACAATTTTGTAAATCGATAGTAAATAAAACACAAGTGTCAAGAAAGTATTATATTTTTTGTAACATCCACCTCGAAAGTTGAAATTGTATGCACCTAAATGATATACAAAGTGGCTCATTCCTGCTGACAATGAAAGAATAATATTAGCGCATGCGCACATCAATTCTCTCATATTTTCTGCATTGCTACAATGGACGGGCATTCACATTTTGCAGAAAAGTAACTATACAGACCGTCATAACTTTGGACGAAGTATTTCAATTATTTTAGAATTAGTTTGAATATTTATTCAGGATGGATCTACAATTTATTTCCAGGGGTTAGTGATAGAAAGAGATTCTCATTGTACATTCATTCTATTTTTCAAAGTGAATTTTATATTATGATTGGGATTCTGATTCTCTGCACAATTAATTACTAATTCGAATTTATTCATAAGAAACAAGTTTTAAATCGCTGACATCTGGGTTTTTCCAATTTTCAAAAATTTTGTAGTTTATATATTTTACAATTTTCATTGAGGTAAGGTATAGAGGATTAGTGAATCTCCCAAAGTTTATCGAATTCAGTCACTAAATAAAACAGATTTTTACAAATACTCGAAAATACGTTTAAGTAATTATTTGAATATCCTCACGAAAATATTTTTGATAAAGTTCACTGAACGGCAAATAAGCCCTATGTCGACAAAGCAATAAACTTATCATTCGTGAATATTTCTTATGGAAAAAAGTTGGTAGAACTTTCATATACGCTTTTTACCTCATTTACAATACGTAAACAACAACAAAAATATCAGAATTGCGAGTTTTTTGGACCATCCATTTTTTACAGAAGGACAAATAGCAAAAGCGCGCTAAAACGTTTCATTTTTGGTCTTTTATAAAATATGGAATGGATCGATTAATATCCTGAGCTTGCGTGAAGCCGAAATAAATTTAAACATGTTTTTTAATTTCAGAGTGTTGGAAAATCATAAATTTTACTTTTTTCGTAATCTACATGATATGCCCAACTTTCAGAAATTTTAATGCTTTCTTTTGTTCGCGTTTGCCATTATTATTATTTTATTATTATTATACCATCAAGCCAAATCCCTTTCGGGGTGAGCGTAACTCGTTCGGTTCTGGTCTCGTTTTACTACTGGGAATTTAGGAATTTGTATGGTAAATTTGAGTACGGGATGATTTGAAGGAGAAGGAAAAGGTTATAGAGCAACCTCACAACGTCGCTCCGCCACTAGTCGCTTGATCAATCTCTCTAGCAATGAACTCAGGTGAAGAGCTTCGCAAAGCCATTATAATAACGGGAATAATTATAACAATCCACTGAGAAAATCTCTTCACGCGGGCCCATTATTATCCGAAATCTTTTGTTTTAGGCATTACTCTTCTTCTTATAAACAATTGCTCTCCATATCTCCCAATCCTTACATACCTCTTTTGCTTGCGTTACATTCATGCATCATTTCACGAACGTTTTTGTATTTCTACGACTTCGAATATCCTTCCTCTTCAGGGTCTCATTCACACATTCCAACCATTCTTTCTTCGGTCTACCTCTGGGTACGCTACCACTCATTTTACCTGAATATACTTCATTCGTTAAACGTTCTTCACTCATTCTCTCAACATGACCAAACCTCCTCAGCAAATTTCTTTCACTCTTGTCAAACAATATTTCTTCTACACCACATTCTCTGAGAACACACTTATTACTGACTTAATCCATTAGCAATTTACCGCACATATTCCGCAGTAACTGCATTCTAGCCGCGTTCACTTTGCACCTATAATTTTCTTGATACGTCCAGGTCTCGCTACCATACAACACTGTAGGTGCAAGCGCAGAGTTATATACTGCAATTTTTGCTTTATTCGTTACATTTTTACTTCTAGTAATAGCTCGTACACTGTCAATAATCTTTTCATTCTCTTTCACACGTCTGGATATCTCTGCATCAATCTTTCCGTCAGCAGTGAATAAGCTTCCAGGATACAGGAACTCATCAACCTGTTCTATCGTCTCTTCGTTCAAGGCAATGTTGCATACTGTTTTCTCACTCCTTCTTTCAAAAACAATGATTTTTGTTTTATTTGCGTTAATCTTAAGATTCATGCTCTTCATGCTGGTATCCAGTCTGATCATCATTCTCCGCAAATCGTCGGCTGATTCAGGTGCAACAATCTTATCACCTGCAAGCGCCAGTCCACGTACTTTCAGTGTCCAGAGATCAACACCTTCTCCGTCTCAGAAGGTCATTCTTAGACATTTGTCCATGTATATATTGAACATCCAGGAGGACATAACGCAGCCATGCCTAACGCCCTGTTTAATATCAAACCAATCGCTCAATTGTCCATTCACTCTTAAACTCGCTTGACTACCATTGTATATTGCTCATATTGCTCTTAGAAGCCAACCATTCACCCCATATTCTTTCAGGACTTCCCAAAGTTTAGATCTGTCCACTTTATCGAAAGCATTTTCAAGATCAAGAAATGCACAAAAAACTCTTCTGTTTACTCTCAAACACTTTTCTATTATTTCTCTCAAGCTAAATATCTGATCCGCACATGATCTTCCTGGCATAAATCCACATTGAACTTTCCAGATCCTTTCTCTAGTTATTCCCATGACCTTCTCAATCAGTATTTTGGTAAATATTTTGCCCACGGTACTTATTAGGCTAATCGCTCTATAATAATTAGCACAGTCGCCATTATCCCTCTTTCTTTTGTAGATTGGGACGATAATCGCCTCTTTTCAATCATTTGGAACTTCACCATGCATAGCACACATATTTATGAATTCGCTCAGCTACACAAAAAAATAACTGCCACCGCTCTTAAGCATTTCAGGGTTGATGCCATCCTTTGCAGCAGCCTCACCATTCTTTAGTTTCCTAATCACGGACATAATGTCGTCGATATTGATTCTTCTTTCGCTTCCTAAAACGGGATTGTCTAACGCATTCTCTTCAATGAGAAGGTTGTTGAACTACATAGCTCGACCTCCATACAATCTCTTGATAAAAGCTCTTACACAGTCTCTCACTTTGTCCGAATCCCATTCCATTCCAACATTAGTATTCTTGATTCCAACTACCTTAGTGCTAGAACTTCCTTTCCTAATCTGCTTAACCCATTTCCAAAATAATTCGTAATTTCCTTCAAACTCATACATGTGGATCTTTTTGCGTCTGAACCAAGTGTTCGTAATAAACAAGCTCTTTTCTAAGCATGAGCTAATCATTTTATCCCCGTTACTGTTCATTTTTGGGTCTCCAATTGGCCCAGTACCCTGTCGGTACCTTGGCGTTACACACCAACCCAACTATTCATATTTCCAAGTAGAATTATTCCTTCACCAGGATCGCAAGTCCCTAGTATATCATTTAACGAGTCCCAGAAGGTATCCTCTACATTTCTCTTGTCACCATCAACTGGAGCGTAGCACGCTATGATAAATAGTCTTCTGATTCCCACTTTCATTTTAACCCATAGTAATCTAGGTGATACACATTCATACTTTTTGACATGTTGTTTTGCTCTCATCCATAATCAGACCGACTCCTTGGGTACCATATGATTCATTATCTACATCTGACCAAAGTTCGAGTCCGTTCTCTATGTTGCCTACTTACTTACTGGAAATGGTTTCGATGGCCCTGACTATTTGAATCGTAGAAATTCTCGGAAGAGTCTCACGCTTAAAGTAGGCAATGCCCGAAATATTAACTAACTCGAGATTCCAGTGTAAGTTGTTCCAGGTTGATTTTACGTTGATGATGCCAGAGAATGTAATGAAGTATATAGAAGTATATGGAAGGGTATAGATTTCCACTGAATTTAGTTATTTGGCCCGAACATTACTATACATTGTTTTCGAAACTTACAGTTATATGAGTATAAATAAGAAGTCGAAGATGAAATTCTTTTTATTTTCACAATTTTTGCACGAATACTTAATTTTTATGATTCAAAAGCTTAACTGAGACTCATTTAATGACTTCTACTAAAAAAAACATATAAAGGTTTAAGGTTAGAAGAAATCAACTGTTTCCTCTACAAATGGTTCCGCCTTGGCAATTGATTGTGTTACTCTATATTGAGGGCGATGGAACCAGGCCTTAACCTCTAAATTCAATTGTCTGGTTTTACTTCACAAATACTAGAATGACATCTTTGTTGGATAAGTAGGGCCTACTCCTGGACTCTAGCCCAAGCATTCTAAAAAATCGCTTCACACAAAAAGAATTGAAATTAGCCATATTTTCACTCCAAATACAGACTTGATGCAAAACAGGAGTAGGCCCTCAGTGCGCAATCATTGTTGTTGAAATCCTGATTGGCAAACCATTATTTGAAGTTGCTTTATATCCTTAATTTTTAATTTTGAAACCTATGTCTACAAATAATTCCTTTAAGTAAGAAAAATCATAGAAAGCCGTATGCGAATCACAAAGTTTCGAAAAAAACTTAAAATTTCTCAACATTTCAAGTTGTGTTATTTTTTTTCACCGAAAATCAGCATTTTTGATCAAAAATCATCATTAAGGTTCCCAATTTTGAACAATTTCAGGTTATGTTAGCGTTTAACGCCAGAAATTGGTAGTTTTCAACAAAAAATATTAGTAATCAGATTCAATCAGAAAATATTATTTCAAAGTTTAAAAATTAGTCAACAATTCACACTTTTCGGTTTCATTAGCATTTTTGACGGAAAATGGACATCCTCAAACAAAAATCATTAGATTTCAAAAAATATTTATAATTCTGTAACAACTTCATGTTATTAACCCTCTGGTCTACACCATTTTTCGTCGCCACGTTGAAGTACACCCGGGTCACCAGTGACCCAGAAAGTTTTATTCTATATAAAGATGGTTCAAGTTTGTTGTTTTTGTATTATGTGTAGTGAAATGATATCGTCATAATCTCCACTAATGGGATATTCAAGTTAGAACATGCTATGTTCACCTGGAAGAAGTTATTAGGAAAAAAATACAAGAAGACGCGTAAAATGACTTTCATTGGTTTTTAACGACACTTCTGTAATTTTTCATGCAATTGAAAAAACTCGGTGTGTTTCATTATCTGGAAACTTCACTCTACAAGACCATATACACGGCTTTTTAAGCTTTCCAAAAAGTATATTCATTTCAGAGTATGAATGCGAACTTTGACGAAAATGTCAAAAATTATATTTTTGGCTAATATTTCTCTTAGATTTTGAGTTTTTTAACATATAATGAGTGTAATAGAAAGTTTGAAGTATAAGGCAAGGAAGTACAATGCGTTGAAAATTACAAGTTAAAAAGATATTCCATCGAACGCAAATGGTAAAAAGAACGAAACAAACGAATTTTCTCATAAGATTTATGTTTTTATGGAGTACGAATTCTATAAAGCTCAAAAAAATAATAGTTAAAATATAAGACCTTAAAAACTCTGAAAGATAAAACTAATTTTTGGAATAGTTAACACGGATAGCGAAACGGTGCTCAGGGCATATTGGCACCCCACAAACTATACATACTTTCGAAGTTTTTTTGTCGGATATCTTTTCACAATAGTGACGATGCAATCGCTGCCATATTGTCAGTATAAGAGTCAGAATTCGGGTTAAATTCTGACTTTGAAGCTGATTCTCCAATGCAGCTACTTTCTGTATCCGTATCTCCTTCTTCCACTTGAAGTGCGTCCTCTTCTTCTGAGGTAGCGTCATTTTCGTCACGCTCCTTTTCCTCCAATAGATGCAGAACATCATCTACATCTCTGGTGGCCATCCTGAACATAATAAACAACACACAATTATTTATAAATACTAATGTTCACCATAATATTTCTTTGTTTATCACATATCGAAAGTTTCAGATATACAATAATGACGCAAGAGTCTTACCTATTTCACAGCGCTTTCCCACCACAGTTTTATATAAATATTTTTTGTTTTCACTAGAACACCTTTATTTCGTCGCACAACACTATTTTAAATCAAAAAATACTTCACAACTTTTGCACTGAAATTTCAACTCACTTTCTACACCTGGGTCATAGGTGACCCAGGCATCCTACAAACAATTTAAGACCAAATTTAGAATAATCGATCTGGCCCTTTTTGAAAAAAATCGATTTTTTGCTTAATTGAGTTTCAAGGAAGAAATTTACCAAAATTATCATTATAATTCATAATCACACTCCAGCATTTCTTTCTTAGTATAATTTAAACATTAAAAATTTGAATGTTTGAATATTATTATTGTTTTCTAATTAGTCGCTTACAAAGTCGAATTTTTTAATATTGGGCCTTACCATTCATATCTTCAACTTAGAATTGTGATAAAATTAAAGAAAATTTTCCAATTTTCTTTAGTAATGAATTATAAATTTAATACTATGCAATATATCATTAATTTTTACATCTATAATATATTCATGAATTTTAAATCCCAATATTAACAAGTGCGACTTCATAAACGACTAATTGGCAAATAAAAATCTCAATTTAAACTTTCAAGTCTCAAAAATTTAAATTATATCAAGAAAGGAATTTATAGATACAGTTATAATTATTAAGTTTGACCACTTTCTTCACTGAAAAAAAATCATAGTCATTTCCCGGTTTTCCCGGTTCATAAAAATTTGAGTTGGAAATGAACTTTTTTATTGAAAATTCATATTTTCGGGTTGAAAATTCGTCTTTTCTGGTTAATATTTTGGGAAATTAGTATTCATCCAATGGGCTGTCAGTAGGAAATTCATGAGATTTAAGGGAATATCTCAACTCTGAACATCTCATCTTTAATAACTAAAATTTAATATAATAGCTTTTCTTATTGGATGAATATCTGAAAAGATATGTTTTACCATCATAGACGTTTTATTGTGTGCTACTGTTGAAATTAAAACTTACTTTTTACAGTAATTTAATCAGAAACGAAAAGTGCTTCAAGTATACTTCAATAGTGGAGCAGAATAATTTTCTCAAGAGTATGAAGACCATATTTTAAAAATTTGTAGATATATCTCTTTATTGGAAATTCTCATTAGCATTTTCTTTCTGAAAATTAAACAAAATTCCCGGTCCACGAAAAAGTTCCCGATCATTTCGCGCAATCAAAAAAAAATCTCATTTGCAAACAAATTTTAGTTAAGAATTTTCAATTATAACTTTTCAAAACTGTAAGAATTTGAATATGAAATGTTTAAAATTGAAGAGTTTTTACTTTTTAAAATTTAAGTTTGAAAACTATGCAAGTTTTTGAGTTTTAGAATTGAAAAATCTGTAATTTTGATTACTTGCATTTGAAAATGTTTCAATTTGCAGACTTAGAATTGAAAACTCTTGACTTTTGATCTTTAGAATCAAAAAATTTGAAGAATTTTCATTTGCACACTTTTGAAATGCAAGAGTTTTCCATTGTAAATCTACAAAATTGAATTATAAAAAAAAACACTCATAAGTACATAATTTTCAGGTGTGCAGTTATTCGCATTCAACATTGAAGAATCTTCAATTGCAAATCTTCAAAATAGACCTATTCTAAAATGATCTTAAAAATTCCATGATAATAAACTAACAAGTCACTGACTAAAATTGAAATTGGATGAAAGCCGATGTTACTATTCAAATATTTATTTCAATTTATGATTATTATTTATAATTCCATTAAACTATTCTAACTAAACAGGTAACACGTTTACTGCTTCTTTCAATTTTACACTACTTTATGAATACGCACTTATTCATTTAGATGCACAGAATATATGATCAAAATTTTTATTTTCTCGGAGAAAAAAATACGAAAGTACAAAAAATATAAAAGAAATAATGATCAGTTTAATCAACTATCGCTAGAAATTTTGTTTGATTAAGTTTTTGTCACTTGTGAAAATAATAGGTACAAGAATAAGGAGCATATTCATTTAAGCTTACAAAAAACTTCATTTTGTAGACATATATACATTTTTTCGAATTGCAAAAGTTATTTAATTTAAGGGCACGTAGTACATTTTTAAATCAGAATTACCGATCGTCCCATGTTATTTTTTCCGCCAATTTAAAAGTAGGGAAATTGAAATCTTGCGCTAATTTTTTTTTAAATGATAGGTAATATTATGGGGCACGTCGGTCTGGTCAACTAAAGTTGCTCTATTTGTGCTAAACATACTTTTTAAATATTTATAATGTTCACCTCGAAGCTCTTGTATTTAAAGTTATTTAAATATGGCGGCTGATAGTATGGTATTTTCTTTCGTTTATTACACGTGTCTGGTGCATTTGCTGTTGATCAGAGACAAAAAGATTAATGATGCAATTTATTAAGATTGTAAAAAATTTGTATCATGGTATTTCTATGTGAAATAAACAAATTATAATCTGTCATGTGAGCGAGGTGACAGTATTTGTTGAAGCTGACGTCTTATAACAGAAAGCCACCTGAGAAAAGGATGCGAGCGCCACGTTGCAGTTGCGGTTGCTGGGAGAAGCTTCCTGCCGATCTCGTAAAAACTGAGTCGGTAACGACGATGATAATGAATTGAAGGCTGAAGGATCGAAATTCAAAATTTAACATTGTTTTCTGATATTTTTTATTTAAATCATAATTTTTTAATCTTCAGTTATATGAATAATTTTTAAGAAATATAAATAAAAACCTCTAGATTATTTTTAACTCATTTTGGATAATCTTTTTAATCAAATTTTTAAAAAATTGCATTTTGAACTTGACGCAGTTTTTGCATTTCAGTTTTTTAATATGAAATGTAATAAGTTTTTATAATATTTCTTATTTTACTGATGTGACATAAGGCATATAAAAAAGTGAGAAAACGTACACATTTCTAGAATTAATTACAAATTACAATGTATTGCTTGTTTCTTATTTCGCTCAAATATGTACGTTAAAGAGGATCATGCAATGAGAGAAATCTCAAATATTTTAATGCCATTGATATATTTTAAACATCTAGTAATTCTGTATCAGTTTGCAAAATATATGAATTTTCATCATGTTTTGTAGAAAATATAAGTTTCTAAATAAACATTGCTTATTATAGACCTAGCCTCGCAGAATCATTTAATTCAGAGATTTCTGTTCTATGTAAAATCCATGATATTTAAACAGAAAACTTATGAAAGTGTAGAAGGATTTTTTTTAAGGTATTATGATCACGCTGAACTTCGGCGCAAACAAAAACGTTAGCTGCTAAGTTCAAGATATCCCCGTTTTTTTTAATTGTGGCAACGCTGTGGTGCGTTCTATCTCTTTTTGTCTGAGAAAGTTTCGATTAGTCTCTAGGAAATATTCCCAGAAACCTAACCTAATTCAGTCAAAGTCAGTGTTAGTATGCGTGCGCATTTGGTAGAACAACACTTTTGTTAATCAATGTTTTATAATTACTGTGCTGTAAGATTTTGTGTTCAAAAATGTTACTCACTAACTGACGCTTATTCTACGGGTGAAAAAAATTTCATGTAGATCTAGAGATTGGAAGTTGTGCAATTAAATAAAAACCACTCCATACCATATACTCAATGTAAACTTTACGAATTTTTTTAGAAAAAACTGTGCAGTAAAAGAAAATTTTTGTTTGAGCAAATATTCTTCGTTTGCTTTCTGGAATTCATATGATTTTTTTCATAAAAATCTATAGAAAAATGCGCACCTTGACCATAATACCTTAAGTCATAACAATTTTTAAACTACTGAAAAATGACCACTAATTATAATGCGTAACAATTAATTTAAAAATGGCGTGAATTAATTTGCTTCAGGACGCCAATTTGGTGGAAAATTAACTGATTGAATATTTTGAATTCCAATGGGGATACAAACTTGATAACATTCCTTGATGATAACACACACAAAAATTAGGTCGAATTGCTTATCCAACTTCCGTTCAATGTGCCAAATCTAACCATGATTTTGTTGTGTTAATAAAAATTTCAGAAATCGTATTTAATCGAATTTATTAAAGTAAAGAGCTATTGTGAAATAGCTTTATTGCATTTTTATGGCTTTCTGATAACGAAAAATCAAAGTATTTCTAATTCATTCGTATTGGAATTAGTAAATTTGGGTTTAAAAAATTTGGTATTAGGAATCAGATAAGAAATGTGGAAATATTCACAATAATAATAACAATAATCAGAAATGTGTGTTTTTTTAAATTTAACATAATTTTGAAATTGGAACCGTAATGCAGTATTATGGAATTCTTACGAAATGAGTAATTTTCTCCACTCTTTTTTGTATTTTACAACTGCATATTTATAACTTTTTTTTAAAAATATTATTACGAGCCGTATCTGCCGCATGTTCCTCCTTAATGTAATATCAGATATACAAATGTAGTGATTTCTTTTAGTGTTCGGTCGTTACTGAAAATTACCGGTAAAGGCTGAAATTTCCGATAAAGTAGAGGAAATTCTCGAGTAATGATAAGTAACAAAAAAATATATAATTTTAAAATAATTTCAAGACTAAATTTGAATCGCCCATAGTTTTCTCGTAAATTTGGTATAATCTTTATATATATTTATTATATTAAAAAATCATAGAAACCTACATCACCGACATTATTCATTTTTTGCCTGCTGGATATTTTTTTTATAAACAAGATATCGCTCTTGAAGTTTGGGAAATGTAAGAGAAGACATTAAAATACTTTTATTACTTTACTTTGTGTATAGATTTTCAAAAAAAAATTTTCTTGAACAGGTGACGTCGCAAAGTGACTAGTAACGAAAGAAACGTTACCGTAACGATGATGATTTTTCCGCGGTAATTACCGAGAATATTACCGAAGCCTAGCACTAATTTCTTTATGCAGAAACGGGTGACAACTTGTATATAAAGAACCAATGTTCATTGTGTTTTCAAATAAACAGAAGATCAGGTGTACCAGACACAGGAGACCTATGAAGATAAGCATAATCGATTCATTCTTTAATTTTTATGATTCTATTAATTTTTTGTGTTTGCAAAAAAGGAATTAAGTTAAGGGCATGCCCCACATAGGTCACGTGACCCATTCTCTACCTTACCGACATTTTTTTGCCATACTCCTGTTCACGTGAAATCAGTTTAGGTTGGAATTGATTAAGGGATTGTTCAACTAATACGTAACCCTTCCTTGGAAATTTTTTAAACACTTCTTCCCTCCGTGATAAACGTTTTCTTGTTTTTTGAGTATGTGTTTTAAAATTCTGCATATAGAGCTGACACAGCCGATGATTGAAACAGTTTTCATGTATTTTTTCATTTAATAAACAAAATACAAAAATGAAATTACCATTAGAAGAGTTCTATTTTTTATAAAATATTCAGATTCATTCCACAATGCTTAGATTTAGTAAAGCAAACATCCAGAAATGTTGTCCAGCAGAGAAGGTTGCAGAAGTTTAAAAATTTATTTATATTATACAAATAAGTTGTTCTGTTTCAGCTATTTGTGATGGAATAATAATCGTTTTTATTATAAATTATAACAAAAATTACTAGGCACCGATACCTGGTTATAATACACATTTGGTTATCTGATAACAACTATTACTTTTTTTAACAAGATTAATTAACAAATGCACAATTTAACTATTTTTTGACGTAGGAAATTCGTCCTTTCAACATAATTAATCGTAAATAACTGATTTTCATACATTGTTCTGGATGCCAAGAAAAAAGAAATTTCTAGTATATGAGGGTGATTGCCAAATAGTTGACCGCTCTGATTCCCAGTCATTTTCTACATTTCCTTCAATTAATACATTTTTTATAAGAATATCTCAGTAAAGTACTTATATCAAAGCACAATTTGGTAAAGTTTTCAAATTTTAAATGACTTCGTTCAGATATCAGAACCAAAAAGTACGCAAAAATTCCGGTCATCCAACTGTCTCAAACTACAAATAAAGAACGAAAACCGGCTAAATTGTATCAACAATATCTAAAGCTTGCTCTATAAGAGTGCATTATGCGCCGCTTGTCATAAGGCTCATCTAATATGCGTATATAGGTACAAAATGATCCATATGGCGAGTGGCGTATAATGCATTATTGTAAAGCACGCTTCAATTTTTTAATGTTTGAGATTCACAGATATCTCTTATGTCGAGTGGAAAATAATAATATTCAAGAAAAGCGTTTAAAATTTGAGAGTTTGGAAGATAATTAATCAAAATATGCGCTGATTTTTTTTATTTTATACTTACGAAGATTCTTAAACAGTTCGAAAATGATTTATCAACGTGAATTCCAAATAATGATAAACAATGATTACTATCTTTGCACACTTTTTTTTTAATGTCGGGTTATCCTCATATTAATTCAGCTTACTATAAAATGAGAGGATATTTCCAAACGCTGACGATAAAATCAAATAAATCGTTATAATACTCATTTTTCCAAATTGTTAAATATTGTTGTTAACAATGTTGTACTTGAAATAACTTCAGTTTAAAAAAAAAAAACCTACAGACCCACACTAATAGGTCCAACGCAGCTAGCTGCCTCGGAAAATCAGTTGGTATCAGCTGCCGTACAGCATCAAATGTACCAAAATCCCAAAGGACAACAGTCGCACAAGATCAATGTTAATGTATTGTCGGAGGGCCACAGTGGCCATAGCTTGCCTCAGAACGTGCAGGGCAGCCGGCTGCCTTGAAAAATCTGTTGGTATCACCTGAAGTGCATCATCAAATTCACCTAAATTCTAGAGGACAACAGTGGGTAGCACCTGTCACACAGGATCAATGTTAACGTAATTTTGGAGGGCCACAGTGGCAACAAATTGCGCTAGGACGCCCAGGGCAGCTGGCTGCCTCGGAAAATCAGTTGGTATCACCTGTCGTACAGCATCAATTGCACCCTAATCCCACATGACAACAGTGGGTAGCACCTGTCCCTCACAATGCCAAAGTAGAAACAACTTGCTCCAGGACGTCCTGAGCAACTGGCTCCCTCGGGAAATCAGTTGGTATCACCTGCCGTACAGCATCAAAATAATGCACCCTAATTCCGCAGGACAACAGTGGGTAGCACTTTTCGCACAGGATCAATGTCAACGGAACGTTGGAGGACCACCATGGCAAAAACTTGCTCCAGGGCGTCTAGGGCAGCCGGTTGTCTCGGGAAATGGGTTGGTATCGCCTGATTGACAGCATCGAAGTCAAGCAAATCCCGCAGGATAATAGTGGAAAGCACCTATCCCACAGGATTTATCGTGGCCATAAAATATATTCATTAGGGTCTGCAATTTGAGTACTAAAGTCCATTCAAGGTAATATTATTTCAGAATTTTGTAGTTTTGGGAAAAGCGGTGAAGTAAGTGCGTTGACACGAATTAGTTCTGGCTGGTGTTCAAATTCAACTAATCGAATCTGTACATTTTTAGTAGCTCGTTTTTGAAACGAAAAGTCGAATAGTGGGAGAAAAAGTTTCAGATATCGCTGAAAATTTATTTTCGCTGTTCAAAAACTTCAACATTATGTTATAAGTAAGTGTCATTTTCAGTTTATTATGTTTTTATTTAAGAATATTCTGCCAGTTGGCTGCGTATATACGCTGAATCAGACAGCTATAAGTATACTACTGCGAATCAGCGAGTATAACAATGTTCTAATAGAAAAAAAAGTAAATACGCTGATTCAAACTGCGAAAGTCTTGCTCATTTTATCACTGATGTCTACCTCTTTGCACATGCGATGGTTGATGTTTCGCTTATTATTCAGCAGAATTCGGTGATTTGCAGTGACAATTTCGTTTACTGACAGAAAGATCGAATTTTTCGGTGATTCAGATTTAGAGATTAAATTAAACAATATTACACAAATTCAATATATTTGTATTGTTAATCATATGTGTAGAATAATCTTAACTCAATTGCTCATGCCACCCCCTGTCAAGTTCAGCTCCCAAAACGTTTCCACGAAGATCTGAGTACACTAAAAATATTATGCCAGCCATAGCAACTCGATCGATATGGAGATTATTGATATTTTCAGCTTGATGTGAGTTTTTAGGCATAAGAGTTATTGATACCGCCTCTTCTGAATGAATATTTTGCCTCACCTTATAGCTATGGCCCGAATAAGTGATAAACCAAGTAGATTCATTAGGTTCCATAGTGCGTCGACCAGCTTGAAAAGAAGAGAAAGATTTGTGAGTTTGAATAGATTGAAAATCAGTCTCAAAATTAAACACTGAACAATTTCAAATTAAAGCACTGAAAATGAAACTATATTAATTTAGATTTCTTCAAGAGTTTACAATTGGAAAAGATAGTTTTTAAGAATCACTCGATTTCAATTAAAAGTTTTTTGAAGCATCGTATAATCTGAAAACTCAACTCGTAAAAATGGAAAAATTTTCAAGAAAAAATAAGTACAATCAAAACTATTAAAATTGTACAATTTCAAATGCAGAATTATTTGAAACTCAATATTGAAATATTGATAGAAAAATGAGTAAGGAATGTAAGATTTGCTCATTTTAGTGTCAAAATTTAAACAATTCAAAAATTGAACCACATTCAAAAAAGTTGGAAACATTTTGAGATTCCACAATTCAGAACCGGAACAATATTAATTTCAAAATGTATGAGTTCACATATAGCAACTTGAAAAATATCAAAATTGGGAAATTCTAGATTGAATCGATAAAAAATGAAATGAAAATGTTTAAACTTAGGAATTGAATACTAAACAATTTAAATTTCGATGCGATCAAAATTGAGCAGCCTCAAATTGTATGTGAGTGTTTGAAATTGAATACTCAAATATGAATAAAAGACTTGGGAATATGAAATAACATCATGTATAGAGCTTTAAAAATTTAAAACATCTAAATCACATACTTGAGCCTTTAAGTTTTGAAGTATAAAATGTGGAAACTTGAAATTGGAACATCTGCTTGAAGTAGCTTAAAATTGAATAAATCATGATCAAATATTAATAATATAATAGAATAAAAATCTAATAAAATAATAGTAATAAATTTTCAAGCTTAAAAATTGAAAAATATAAAGTTTGATATAAATTTCAAATCGAGTCCTTTTTTACGCAAATTATTTGTAGCGTCCTTGACTATCGCCAGCTGATAACTGATGACAAATAAGGCATACGGAATTAAGTAATTAATCACATCATATCGTAACACTATCCTGACTCATGATCAGCAACTATGCTTGAACATCACGAAGCGCACGTGACTCATTATACATCAGAAATTAGAAGTAAACAAAAAGATTTAAAAAATTTAAATAACCTGCCAGGTTAGCTACCACAATTCTTCGAATTATGTTCTGCGTGAACTGAACTGGTTTGTTTTTTAACTGGTTTATTTTTCATAATTTCTCTGCTCTCACCCTCCAGTTTTGTGAAAATGCGCAAAATAATTATCTCAAAATTTGAGAAAAATCGGTTAATATTTAGGGATCGCGAAAAGACCATAAAGTTTCCCATTCATTCAACATGGGAAGAAGTCAGCTTCTTGTAAATCTAATGTTTGAACGCGATGATATGTTAAAAATAACTCCGTATTTCAGTATATTGTTCAGAATTCGTCAGGAAATAATATTCAATTATAAATTTTGAGGATGAATGACTCTAAGCCACTCTTTTGAGTCCCCAAAGAAAATTCCATGAGTGAAAAATTCGAATTTTACGTAATATTGCGATTTATTTATGCTTTTTGAATGTATATTGATCATAAATAATCAATTATCAGTAAAATAAGAATACCTAGTCATCTGTTATCTAATTTTCAATTGTTTAAACAATTTTAATTTGTTCTTTCAGGTAAGTCGCGGAACGAACGTATTTTCTAGACATTATGAGTTCTTTAATCAATGATATAACAATAAAATGATTACTTCATATAATTTTACAATCATTTAAATAATGCGTGTTTGTTTAAGTATATAGTTTACTTAGGAAAAGCAGGAGAAACATTTTATCTCACTAACTTTTCGACAGATTTAAATATTTTTAAGTACTAATTTGTTTTTCAAGAATACTTGTAAATTTTTAAACAATTTTAAGTTTTTCAAACAATCGTATTCAGTTTCAATATTTTATTCTTGTCGTTTTTTGAAAAATTGAAATATTTTTAGGTTCTACTTTGTTTTCTAAGAATACTTTTGAATGTTTAAACAAATTAAAATGGTTTAAAAAAATTATTTCAATGTACTGATTTGATGTGTTTTTTATCGGTAGAGAGAAGAAAATGCGTTCTTACCTTATTTTTTTATTTCAAAGGCCAATGGAAATTTAGCGTTAATGTTTATTTCTTCATCGCCAGTGTTTTCTTCTCAGCATCTGAAAATCGAAGGTAATAGTTTCAACTTGCAACAAATATTGTTTCTGTTCTTCGTTCCTTGTAACTCTTCTTTCTGCAGTATCATTTACAACCTTCAGGTGTTTCAGCTTTTGCAGTCCTTTTTGGTATTCCTCGTAGGTTTCCCTCTCCACTGGAGGCATGTGGAGGAAAGACATTGATATACTAAATCGTCTTTTTGTATTATCATGGGAAGTATCAGAAGATCAAGAGCTTTGAACATTTTCACTCTCGACGTCAGGGATACTATTAAATCGAAGAATGCCAGTGCTGCTGTTTCTGGTGCCAAGAACCACAAGTGACCGTAAAACTTTGTCACTGCTGCATGACAAATATCCGAATCGATTTTTTCATAATCGTAAAGCTTTTGCGAGAATTGAAGATCTTGATATAGGACCTGCATAGAAATTGGCGCACAAAACCAACCGTCAGCGTATAATCTCAAGATAAAGATGCAAACGTCTCGGCATGCGTTTTTCTCAAAAAGTGTCATCTGAAATTGATTTCGAAAGAGAAAAATCTTAATACAGTAAATGGCTTTAGTCATCCACCTAGCACGATGTATATCTCCTTGAGATCGAAAATTTATTCTGGTAATTTATGACATCAATTTTGGGCTATGCATTTTGAAAATTATTACATATTGGCACAGTGGATCACTAAGTTACTCCAAACTTTTCTTCAAATACACATCTTAATACAATCTCGTGAACGTGGTGTCTGCAAATATCAGGGTCCATTCTTTAAGTGATTCATATACAGCATTGGCTTGATTTAGTCCTGTTGCAGAAGATAGTTCTGGAACACCAAGAAGTTTTTTAGCCTTATTGCTTGTCACTATAATGCATAATCTATTAAAATTTCTATTTCCCATTAAGTCAGGAAGCAACTCTCCATCCCAGTGTACAATGCACGCTTCGAATACAGGAACTGGAAATTCGGCTTGAATTTTTTCGCGTACTTTTCATGCAGAAGTTGACGACTTTGCTGAATCAATGATCGACTTATAACAAGATCATTGGTATTATGACCTAATGCTTCAGCAATTGCCATAAAAATATGCACTGCATTTCGGTCACTTACTTTACATTTGTTCATTGTTGAAGCCAGTTTCGGAGTAATAATCAATTCTCTCGCTCTCCTTTTTGAATCAGATGGAGCCTCTAGAGTTTCATGTATACCTGTCATTTCTACTGATGAACTTCCTCCACTACTTATACTTGACGAAGTATGTAATTTAAAGGCATAAGTATTTCAGAACAAAAATAGTTTAGCTTGAAGAAATAAAAGAAGTAATGAATGATGATAATAAAATGAAAGAAAATAAATCTCTTATTGATATAATTTTCATTATTATAAGTTCTTACCTATTTGGGACATATCCTAGAGAGAAGGTTTTTGTCTCATGTGTTCACTTTCCAATCTTTTTTCGAGTCGATTTTTCTTCTCAGCCAATTCTACATCAATTCCACTCATGTAGCCTGGTCGGCCTTTTTGCCTTTGCAAAAGCAAAAACTGTTTGTCTTCCTCTGTTGTCATTAAATCCAGAGCACTTGCATGAGCAATATGAAATAGGTCATCTAAATGCGCAGAAAACGATGGTTCCTTCTCCGCCTGTATTGAATTTCTCATTAAACGACATTTTTGAAGGTTATTCCATTCTTTAAATCAAGTTTTAAGTTTTGATACGCAATGTTGTTTTTCATGTATTGGTATTCCTGCCCTTCGCCAAAAAGTTAGTGTTTCCTCAATTACCAAATGAGCACTTTCTCGGAGTTGTTTTTGCATTCTTCGAGGATTAAAAAGCAAAGCCCTTCAAAGTTTTTGTTAGATGGCAGCTTATGACCGACAATTTGATTGATGCAACTTCCGACCAAATATAAATCTTCTCGAAGTTCCATTTTGAATGACGTTAATAATTAACTGTTTTTTTTCAATTATTAAAGACACTTCAATCACTAAATCATATTACAGTAACACAACTGAACTATAATGGCAAAAAAACCGAAAGCTTCTTCGCTTATTACTTGATCGATCTATACGCTTCGAAGGTCAGAATCGCCCTGACTCACCCTGTCACTGGAGAGTCTGAGTACAAGCAGTCCTTAAATATTGTGTCCCCTTTGAAACCGCCAGAAGACAATATACCTTTAAGCAGAGCTGTATCTATTGTCCCTCTGTCCATTATCCATGCCTATCGGATCGAACGAATTGCTTGAATATTTAGAAGTTAAACAATATTTATGGCGGCAATTACGAGTATAATTTAGAACGCTCTAAGTCTTAAAGGAACGTGACTAAAATGCTGCTGCTCAGCTAAAGGGATAGAATCAGATTTGTCCAGTACCGATTTGAAATTTGAGCGTGTAAATATTTTTAATTGCATGAAAAATTAAGAGCGTTCCTGCAAAACAAATAAATAACTCATACCAATTAAATTTATGGAAAAATGAAAGGAAAACGCATTTTGTCCGCTCTACTAAGAATAAAAACACATAAAATCAGTGATGTAAAATGAACTTTTCAAACAATTTTAATTTGTCTGAACATTGAAGAGTATTCTTAGAAAACAAAGTAGTTTCTAAACATATTTCAATCTTTTGGAAAATGGCAAGAATAAAATATCCAAACGAAATAAAATTGTTTAAACATGTACGAGTTTTCTTAGAAAACGAATTAGTATTTGAAAATATTAAAATCTGTCGAAGATTTGGTGAGATAAAATGTTTCTCCTACTTTTTTAGGTAAACTATATACTTAACTAAACACGCATTGTTTAAATGATTATAAAATAATATAAACAAACAATTTTATTGTTATCATTGATTGAAGAACTCATAACGTCTAGAAAATACGTTCATTCCGAGACTTACATAAAAAAAATGTTAAAACAAATTGAAATTATTTAAACAATTAGAAATTAGTTTGAAGATGATGAGTCATTCTTACCTTCCCGAATAATTATTATTTATGAAGAAAAAACTTTCAAAAAGCGTTAATAACAGCAATATTACGTAAAATTCAAATTTGTCACTTACGGGGTTTTCTTTGGGGACCCATAAGAGTGGCTTAGAGTTATTCATTCTCAAAATTTATAATTGATTTTTATTCTCTGACGAATTCTTAACAATATGCTGAAAAAATGAATTATTTTTAATATATCGCGTTTAAATATTAAATTTACAAAACGCTGATTTCTTCCCATATTAGATCAATGGAAAACTTCATGATCTTTGCGCGACCTCTAAATATGAACCGATTTCACTCAAATTTGGAAGGGATTTTTTTTTGGCATTCGAAAGAAACTAAGGGGTGAGAGCAAAGAAATTCGAAAAGTAAAAAATAATGGTCACCCCATTGTCCACCTAAACCAATTTTTCACCTGGAAAACCTTTTTCGACCGGACAATATCTTCTGTTTTTTTTTGGATTTGAAAATTCAAGGAAATTTAATATTGTTTCAAAATTTATAGGTTATTTTTCTATATGTACAGTTTATGCTAGTGAACGGTAAAAAAAATAGAAAAAAAATTCATTTCAATTTGTGAAAATGTGCAAAAAATATGTTTTTTCATGGAGTTAAATGCACACTTTATTGAAGAAATATAATCATGAGCAACCTGAAATTTCCTCAGCTTTAAACATGAAAACAAGCTATCATTTTGAAGCCCTTTAGGCACCATGAAAATTTTTTGTATTCATGAAAGCAAAACAATAGCATGTTTGGTCGATTGGAAATGGAAATATTTCAGGTTCCACTCATTTAACTTTTTTCAAAAAAGTGTAGTTCCATAAAATTTTGATAAATTCCATTTTAAAAAAAGTAGGAAAAGAAACCGGCCTAACGTACACCAAGTATCATACGTCACAGTCATTTACCATTTGGTTTTGGTGCTCGGACTCCCAAAAGCGTTCCATCTTGGTTTGTGTATTCCACATATCTAAAGTTATTTCTAACAACAGAACGAGTTGCAAAATTGTGATGCCTATAATACGGGCCATGTGGAACGTAACTGCCCTGATAGCTAGCTTTCTCCACTACTGTTCCAGTAGGATCTAGCCACAGCTCAATTCTGAGCGGCCCATAAGGGATAATATATTGTGGCGGCGTGTTGGGATTTGGGATGGATGGCCGAGGACCATTTCGCGCTCGACTTCGCCGAAATGAACCTTTTTCATCATTTTCCAAAGCATCTGATTCTGTAAAAAGAAAATGAAGATTTACAAGATCATAAATATTGAAATCAATTTAAAATATTGATGTTATTTCATCGACCAGGGTAATTAATTAATTAATATTCTGATGTTCTTGTATCGATCACTGGTCAAATTGATTTTTTGGAGAAATGAGAAAAAATCTACCTCGGCCCGGATTTGAACCGGGAACGCCGACTTTA
>JAUMHM010090228.1:0-27151 GCA_032362435.1 Melikaiella ostensackeni
TTCAAGAAGAATAAATATAATAATTTCCAGGGCCATCGAGACTTATAACTTAATATAGAAAAATCTAAATTTTTCTCTTATCTCAAATTCAAAATTCTTGAAACTTCCTCCGTTGGTCCTAGTAAATTGTAATTTCTCCAGAAGTGGGAGCTGGAACTAGGTAAATCTAAAGAATTACTTTCAAGAAGAAAAAAATATAATGATTTTCAGAGCCATTGAGACTTATAGCTTAATATAGCAAAGTTGGAATTTTTCTCTTATATCCAATTGAAAATTTCCTGAATCTTTCTCCGCTGACCCTAGGAAGTTGCAATTCTTCCAGAAGTGGGAGTTGGAACTAGGTAAACCTGAATAATTACTTTCAAGATGAATAAATATCATAATTTCCAGGGCCATCGAGACTTACAGGTATAAGTTGATATAGGAAAATCGGAATTTTTCTCTTATCCCAAATTCAAAATTCTTAAAACTTCCTCCGTTGGTCCTAGTAAATTGTAATTCCTGCAGAAGTGGGATGCGAAGAACTAGGTAAATCTAGAAAATTACTTTCAAAAAGAAAAAATTTAATAATTTTCAGGGCCATCGAGACTTATAGCTTAATATAGGAAAATTGGAATTTTTCTCTTATATCCAATTGAATATTTCCTCAAACTTTCTCTGCTCACCCTAGGCACTTGAAGTTCTTCCAGTAGTGGGACTTGAAACTAGGTAAACCTGAATAATTACTCTCAAGAAGAATGAATATAATAATTTCCAGGGCCATCGAGACTTATACCTTAATATAGGAAAATCGGGATTCTTCTCTTATCTCAAATTCAAAATTCTCAAAACTTCCTCCGTTGGTCCTAGTGAATTGTAATTCCTCCAGATGTGGGAGCTGGAACTAGGTAGATCTAGAGCATTACTTTCAAAATGAAAAAAATATAATAATTTTCAGAGCCTTCGAGACTTATAGCTTAATATAGGAAAGTTAGAATTGTTCTCTTATATCCAATTCAAAATTTCCTAAAACATTCTCCGCTGACCCTAGGAAGTTGCAGTTCTTCCAGAAGTGGGAGTTGGAACTAGGTAAACCTGAATAATTACTTTCAAGAGGAATAAATATAATAATTTCTAGAGCCATCGAGACTTATACCTTAATATAGGAAAATCGGAATTTTTCTCTTATCTCAGATTCAAATTCGTTATTCTATTCTAATTTTGCTATCATTCCAATTCAGCTATCGCAGCACGCAAGTGAAAACCTTGGAACTTACATTTGATCAACCGGGTGCAAAGTTAACCTACCTTAGATGTTTCTAAAGGTGTTTTTTGGCCAGTAAATTTTAAATAATTGTTATACATTCATGCCTTTATATTATTCTCATGCATTTCTACGATTTTTTGGCCTTAGGGATTAGGTGACTTCTTTCAAGGCATGAAGATAGAACAATTATTTAAAATCTACTGGCCAAAAAACACCTTCAGAAACATCGAAGGTAGGTTAACCTTGCACCCGGTTGATCAAATGTAAGTTCCAAGGTTTTCACTTGCGTGCTGCGATAGCTGAATTGGTCAAAGTACCTCTTATGAATAGAGGAGGTGTCGATTCAAATCCGGCTCGCGGTGAAATTTTTGGAACATATTTTTCATTTCAGTTGTTTTGAAAAATTCCTTTATGATAAGTGTCGATATAACAGATATCTGCTTCTCAGAACTCTCAGAAGATTTGGATCTCCTCACACCTTTCGACCTCTCCTCTCTGACCTCTTCTTACCACCCACCAACTTCGGTGTACAGGTACATATCGTTATAGAAAAATTACTGCATTTAGAAAAGTAAAAAGTTATTTTTGTCCACCGTACACCGAAAGTAAGCCTTGTCGGTGTCGTTTCGCGTGCGGGAAGTTGATTTTTCCGCACTAGTGTGGTGTTTCTTCAACATATTTGTTGTATTTCGTCAATTTAAAATGTACACCGACTCTGCTTACTTTCGGTATACAGCGAACAAAATAGTATATTTCGTATCAAGCACGCAAAACGACACCGACTCGACTTACTTTCGGTTTACAGCGAACAAAAAATATCGTTCTTATCACGTGCGGAACGTATTTTAACGCGCGAGTGAGACGCGACGCGGGCCGAAGCGACACGAGGAACCTCGGCCCTCGTCGAGACTCGCTCTTGCGTTAAAATATGCCTTTCCGCACTTGATACGAAATATACTATTAAATTTTAGATTCAAAATATTATACTTCTCTCCCTCTTTGAATAATTCTTTTGTTAAATTGAATTTAATTCAATAGAATCACCTGATCTTATAATATGTCCTTGGCACGAATAAAGATTGATAATGACAGATAGCGAAGCCAAGTCATCCCGCAGTCTTAAAATTGTCCTCATTTGATTATTATCATTATTGTCTACGAAACAAATAGCGCTTGAAACATTTCTCATATTATATCGTCATAATATACGTATAAATATATTGCGCATGAATGTGTCTTCACATTTTTAAATGTAATTCAAATACTTTCGATTTCATTTCGTAAGAAAACTCTAAATACGTATGCATATGAACGAACAATTCATAACAGTGTACGTAATTTTGTATTGTGCATACTATTTGATTATTAACTGCGATCAACCCGAAATTTACTCATGTAAAATGTAAACGATTTTATGTGCACATTTTTCACTTGGTGGAATTTCACATCTACGCGTGGATTTTTTTTGGTTAAATTAATTTATGCGTTTAAGAGGCAGATACAATCTCTCTCTCTCTCTCTCTCTCTCTCTCTCTCTCTCTCTCTCTCTAGTGCGCAGTCGGAAGTACGACTTGACTCTACTGCGCAACCATAAAGCCCACAGAACTATCCAGCGCAGCCGGAAATGCGGCGTAACTCTAGTGCGCATCTGGAAGTACGGCATAACTCTACTGCGCAGCCTTTAGTGTCATAGAGTTGAACTGCGCAACCATAAAGCTGATAGAAGTGTCCTGCGCAGCCGTAAATGCGGCATAACTCTATTGCGCATCCGGAAGTACGACATAACTTCACTGCGCAGACTTCAGTGTCATAAAGTTCAACTGCGCAACCATACACACTATAAAAGTCTACTGCGCAGCCGGAAATGCGGCATAACTCTAGTGCGCATCCAGAACTACGTCTCAAGTCTACTGCGCAGCCTTTAGTGTCAAGGAGTTGAACTGCGCAATCATAAAGCCCACAAAAATGTCCTGCGCATAGAGATGGTAGTGACAAGAGTCTGACCGACACTGACCGACATTGTCCGACACCATGGTAAATTTTGGACAGATTCGACAAAGTCATATTTCTAGATAAATGTTAATGTGAATTTGTTGAAATAATTTTTTTTATGATTTTGTAGGACCCATAAACCTTCATTTTAACTAAAAGTTGAAGCCAAACATATTTTTAAATACAGGTATAATATTTGAAATATGTACTTTCATGTGCAACATAACCTTACAATCTTTGTCCTCATTTCGCGGTATTTTCGAAAAATGGACGTAATGTGTAAGTGATTCAGAGAATGAATAAAACAAATGTCAATTCTGGCTGACCATGAAGTTTGATTGAGTATACAAATGAGAGAAATAAATTTTTTTATAGAAAGAAAAATATTATTTTATGTCAAAATGAAAGAAAGTTGAAAGTGAAATGTAGTAACTGCATTTATATGCAAAATCAGAAAATAATATTTTTTTCAGAAAATCAAGGACAAAGTAAAAGAACCCTTTTTGACATACAAATTTTCCACGTGAGAATGATTTTTAATAAGCAATTTGTAGAGAAAATGAAGAACCTACTTTAAATGAGAAACCTTCTCTCTGTTCTCGTGAAAATGTTCAATTTGAATTGCTCCTGTGTCAAAAAATTTATTTGAATGATGATATAACGATGGATTTTATACAATAATCACAGGCGTACATTTCGAAGAAATTAGGAGTGCTTTTATTTTCTTATATTCTGTACTTTACTTGTATATCTTGTAACGTTACATTTTACCTCACCATTATTTCATTTTATTTCTAACCCACGTTCCGGAAAAATTTAAGCAAAGACAACCGTGTCTTTCCAAAGGGGTTGGGCGCCAGGCGCGCATGAGCCGTCGGTACCTCAAAAATCGACTAAATTAAAACTTGACTCGGGAACGTGAGTGAACTTTGCCCGCCAATGCTCAGCCCTCTGATGAGAAAAAGGTAGAGAGGATGGGTCAGCCAGACAGGAGGAATCTTTTAGGGTTCAAATTCTTACCCGTAAATGATTTGACACAAGTATTCACGTAGTAAAATGGCGTACATGATTCATTAAGTATTCACAGAAAAGAAAATAGGTAAAAAAAGGGGGGCGGGAAGCAAGTTACAATGGTCGGTAGACTTGAGGGAAATCATGACGGGAAAATTACAAATAGTCTTGCGAGATATGATATTTAGATACTTCGTGCCATTATTCTACCATAATTCTCACTTAACAAAAATAGGTTATCTTCTACAATGAAAATTCTAACCTTAGCTGGGCTCACTCGTTCAGTCGAGATTCCAAGGGCGAATGAACAATTTCAGGAAAACAACCGTGACTCAACACTTTAACGGCTCCAACACGGGGAATTTGGCGGATTACAAATACTCACAAACGTGAGTCTGGGGTGACTTTACCTCCACTCTTGAAAAAAATTTACACTGATTTTACTTGTAATTATCTTTAGAGACGAAATACTGTATCGACAAAGTTAGATTTCATAAAGTGCAAAGGCAAGAAAGCGCTAGACCTAATTCTCATCCATATCATGGAAATCTTGAATAGGCTGAAATCTCGGCCAGTGCCTTAGCGTCAAGGGCCCTTTAAAGGGATGTGAGAAGACTTCCTCCCTCATGAAGGATTACTATATCTCAAACGTGAAATATATAATAAATTCGCAAACTTCGTAATTTGCAGAACAAAACATTACAAGTTTCAGTGCTTATAGCCATATACATCCTAAGAAAAGGAATAGGTAAATACGGCTGAAAGTGCTGGCAAAATTGTTTACATTTCCAGAAACTTGCGGTCTTTGAAGCCAGCACTTAATGCAACATAATGAAATTACATTTCTGAAAATGTCACTTTTTGCTTACCATACCCATTAATTTTTATATAATTAGAAATGTTACTATCGAATTAATATACTTGTTTCATACAATAAATAATATTTTACATTGTGCGAATTTATACTTCATTTTGGTGGTTCATCCCTTACAAAGGAAAACAATCTTTATTCTAAACCATATTGCACTTTATTTCTAAGGTCTGAGGTTACGTTGCACACATTTATCGTGAAAATCTACTTTTTACGTCTTGCGGCGTATATTCTTTCGCGAAATATAAATCTGATGATATAAAATATTATTTGAAGCCTAAACGATCATTCAATATATTCCCATTTCTTTGAAATATCAATTTGTCCAGAATCATCACACTGTCGGTCCGTGACAGACATTGTCTCGATCACGCCGGTCAGGTCCCGTCTCTACCTACGCAGCCGGAAATGCGGCATAACTCTAGTGCGCATCTGGAAGTACGAAATAACTCCACTGCGCAGCCTTTAGTGCCATAGAGTTGAAATGCGCAACCATAAAGCCTATAGAAGTGCCCTGCGCAGCCGTAAATGCGGCATAACTCTAGTGTGCATCCGGAAGTGCGACATAACACCACTGCGCAGACTTAAGAGTCATAGATTTAAACTGCGCAACCATAAACACTATAGAAGTCTACTACGCAGCTGGAAATGTGGCATAACTCTAGTGCGCATCTGGAAGTACGACATAACTCTACTGCGCAGCCTTTAGTGTCATAGAGTCGAACTGTGCAACACTAAAGTCCATAGAAGTGTCCTGCGCAGCCGTAAATTCCGCATAACTCTAGTACGCATCCAGAAGTACGACATAACTCCACTGCGCAGACTTCAGTGTCATAGAGTTAAACTGCGGAACCATAAACACTATAGAAGTCTACTGCGCAGCCGGAAATGCGGCATAACTCTAGTGCGTATCTGGAAATACGACATAACTCCACTGCGCAGACTCAAGTGTCATAGAGTTGAACTGCACAACTCCTTCGAGGAAGATGTATTTTTTACATATGGCTGGAATATGCAGCCGAAAAGTTAGTGCAATTTCCACGGAAAGTCAACGGAATTTCCAGCTGGAATTTCCGTGGGGTACTTTCCAGGGAACCCTTCCACGTGGGTTTTACATTGGAGAGTTTTTGCTCTAAGACATAATACACAAAATAGCTTTCACTAGGATCGCAGACGAAGGGAATGCTTTAAGGCCGATAGTCCTTTCAAAATATTTCGAATGTTTTGTTTTCTCTCAAAACTCGCTTAGAAACCTGAATGGGCTGAGTCGAAGTTCAGGTATTTTGGGGTTTAGGATTCACAATTCAGAAAAGGGCTTTACCCAATTATAATAGCTTTAAATGCCAACTGGTGTCGCATAATGATAATCTTTATTTACGCTAGGCGCGTGGGCCTACAATGCCTTTCTGTGTAAATTACTCTATTATGGTGCCAATTGTGTCCGTTAATTTATCTGGCCAGATTGTCGAGTGGACTCCAGCCTGCCCTCAAAAAAGGCGAAACACGAATTAACCCTTTAAAATTCTCAGCGGTTATTCCGTAGACCAGGGTACGAGGTTGCCCTCGCTCTGCTCAGGAATGCACTGGATGTGAAAATCCCTGTCACTCACAAATCTCACTAAGTTCACCGTGGCTAACGAATTTTATTTAAATCACAATATAAGTGTTTATTCACACTGCCGTGGCATATAAATTTTATTTAAATCTCAATACGTGTGTTTATTCACACTACCGTGGCAAATAAATTTCATTCAAATTTCAATACGAGTGTTTATTCACACCGAAATATTTTTTTATATTAACTTCGAAAAATATCATTTAAGATCGCACCATAATATTCGATTCATATTACCCTCGCAATACGCTTAAAGCATCGAGAGAATAAAATGCGTTAAGGCACTTTTCAAAAAAGTACAAAAATTCGTTCTTTGAGATTCAATATTTTTTCAAGACAGGGGACGAAGTGGACTTCGCTGCCTTTAAAATGCTTGGATCTCTCCAAGAAGTAAATAAAAATCAAACTAAAGAAATCCTAGTAGGACTTTTATACTCCCCTCTAGACACAGGTAATTAGAGACCAGAGTACGAGGTGGACCTCGCTCTGCCCTCGTGTGTTCCCCTACGAAGTTTGCCCTTCGAAGGGAAGATCTCAACTGTCGCGTTTTGCTCGCAACACTGACCCTCTCGATTCTCTACCACTCCAGCCTCCCACTACCAAGGAATCTTTTTTAGTGGAGAACGAAGAGTTTGCGCAATCCCATTTACCCTGCGTGTTGGAAACTTCGTGAAGGGTTTCTTATATGTTTATTGAGTTGCCTACAAGCAGGCTTCTTAATGTAACGCGAGGGTTACAATATACACATACACAGAGTATTCCAGAACTAAGTGTTCGGACTTATATGGCTGTATAAAAAAAAAAATAAATAAATAAACCAAAACTTTTTTTGGAAAAATGTATTAAAGTTTTCGTTTTTGAGTTATAAAATGATTGAGCTGGGCCAATGAGGACAGCCACATAGCACTGCACCGTGTCGAACGTACAGCGGGCGCTCAGACCACATGGTACGGTGGAATTACGACGAAGAGCCGGCGAAACCCTCGTGAGTCTTAAGGACACGGAGAGACCCAAGAATGACAGCTCTTTGCATCCATCACGCAAGTGCCTTGGCATTTTTCTGGCACGCGGATATGGCTTCGAGCTTACGAACCAGTGATGGTTTTGCACCTTCGAGAGTACCGATGTCAAGGACAATCATCTTAGCCGAATATTCTTTGTGCACTCCCCGCAGCTCTCGTACAAGGTCTCGATACTTCTGCCCCCTTTCCTTCCCCTTGACTGTGATGTTGGTGTCGGCCAGAGCCGAGAATTCGATCACGAACATCGTTCGTTTTTCTTTGTTAAGGAGTACGATGTCAGGCCTCGAGTGTACAACTTTTAGCCTGAAGTCGAAATTCCAGTAAATTTTGCACAACTCATTCTCGACAATTGATTCTATCTCTCTGGAAGCGTTCGGCCAAGCAGGGTCGCGGTTAACACCATAAGAGCGACAAAGATGATAATAAAGCACTCTTAAGGCCGGATTGTGCCTGTGGAGATGCGTCATTCCCACGTGAGTGGGACACCCGAAAGGTATGTGCCGTAGGTGCTCAGAATGTGCATGACACACTCTGCACCTGTTGCTGGGAACTTCTTCACGTGAGATGCGGTTACGGTATACCAAAGTGAAAATGACACCGACCTGACACGCGAAAATGAAACCTTCGGTGTCTGAATTAAGTCCGGATGATTTAAGGAAAGCAAACGTTAACTCCATCGACATGGACTGATCTTTTACATTTCTGTGAAAGTTTCCGTGCATTTTCTTGTCGTGAAGCTGTTCGAAGAAGTTGTTCACCTCTACTTTGTTTACTCGGGCTTTTAGAAGTGAAATATCTAGATCGAGTAATGCACTTTCCTCGCTTCTGATGTTAAGATCCAAGCCAAGTGTATCGGCTGCCTGCTCCGCGGCTTTGTAGACGAACGCTCGTTTGCCAATCATCTCGTAGTTCCTGACCCCTGACAGGAGAGGATCTCTTCCATTTGCCGCGATGTCAGCTGTGAGGACAGCTGTACGCTGCGCGAAACGGACGAGTTGATACGCAAGCTCTTCTGCATATGCATAATCTCACGTGTGGCGATTTCGAGGGCCGTGAGCTCATCTTTCGCCCATGGAGCCACCCCAAATGAATAGAGTAGAACCGGGACGGCCAGCATGTTAGTTACAGATATCTTGTTCAATGCCGACAGATTGGAAGACCAAATCTGTCGGAGGAGACGCTTGTATCTGCTTCGGAGAGCCTCCTTAACTGATGTTATATCGTGAATGCAGCTCTCTGGCACGCCTAGATATGCACAGAAAAAAGTCTTAATTTGAGCCCAAAAGTGAGCTTGTTTCAAAGTGTGATATAAAGTAGCCCCGAGGAAGAAGGTCAGTCTGATGCATCATTCATGGAGACAAGGTTCACTAGAAATAAGCTGTGGAATAAACTAGACTTTTTCCTTCAGTGTAGGTAGGTCTCTCCAGCGCAAAGGTGTCTAATAGCGCTCCTGTCCACGAATTTAGGGTCATCGCTAACGCTAGCAAGTCGTCCTCGTTTTAAATGAATCTTGGCACACTTGTCCAATCCAAAGTTCATACCAATTTCTCGTATGTACCCCTCGATGATCTTAAGAGCATCTATCAGATGCTGTGTTCCAGAAGCATAGATCTTCGAGTCATCCATATAAAATATATGAGTGACCTTATGCTCACGATTATTATATACGCCGCAGAGGTACCCATGAGAATTGCGCAGTGCGAGAGATAGTGGCAAAAGTGTGATGCAAAAGAGAATAGAGCTCATGGTGTCACCCTGAAAGACGCCCTTCTGGAAGGTGACGCTGTTAGTTGTCACTCGACGATTTCCAGATGAGATAGTAAATCTGGTTTTCCAAAGAGGCATCAATCTTTCGATGCATATCACTATGTGTAGATGAACCTTCAAGCTTTCCAACAGACAGATCATAACTGTATGGAAGGTTGAATTTAAAGCTTTCTGGTAATCAATCCAGGCCATTGACAGATTGCGACTGTAAGCTGCAGCGTCTTTGCAGACGCTTCTGTCGATTAGTAGGTTTTCCCGACAGCCTACTACACCTCTTTTCGATCCACGTTGTTCGTAGATCTCTCTCCACACAGATCCAATCGTCCGAACGATCCTGTCATCCAGGATAGCTGTAAAGATCTTATACCGTGTATTCAGACAAGTTATTGCCCTGCAGTTCCTTGGGTTGGACAAGTCTCCCTTCTTCGGTAGGAGTACAGTGCGTTCTAATACCAGCCACTGCGGAATGGGCGTCTCCGACTTTAAATATGAGGTGAAGATCTGAGCCAGATGTTGGTGTATAGAAGCGAACTTCTTCCACCAGAAGTTTGTAATACCATCCGGTCCTGCAGTAGAGAAATTCTTCGTGCCCCTTAGTGCTTTCTTCACCTCTTCGGCAGTGATTGGTGGTCATTGCTCCTCGGACGTTATGAGGTTGTTGCACAGCTCCTTGAAACAGATGATATTCTCAGTATCTTCATGCAGTGGGTGTTGAACTTCGTAAATCTCTCTCCTGCTGATTCTGTTGATACTGTTGATTCTCCCTGAACCATCCCTCCCTCTTCTGTATTCTCCTGGCGTCAGATAACACCCGTATTTTGTCAACAATGTGTTGCTTGATAGTCGGCAGCTTTGCGTCGTTCAATGTATCATGGTGGATCCTCAGTACGTGAGCAAACTTTTAGACCCTTACTGCGAAAGGCTTACCAGATGTTATGTAGTCAATTACACACTGAATACAGGACGGATTTGGTCTTCCAATCTGTCGGCATTGAACAAGGTATCGGCAACTAATATGCTTGCCTACCCGGTTCTACTCTACTCGTTTGGGGTAGTTCCACGGGGAAGCATGAGCTGGTAGACCTTGATATCACCACACGTAAAATCATGCATATGCAGAAGAGCTTGCATATAAATTCATCCGTTCCGCGATTGTACATGCCACGCCGTCAAGGTGGACGCGGAATTCTGAACATCCTGAGTCTTTATAACCGAATTATGGTGGGTACAGCCTACAAAGTTGCAAATGAAAGGAATCCTGTCCTACAAATGGTCCGGCAACACGAGATGATTGGAAAAGGAGCGTTCCTTTACAAAGCCACGGAGCAGGTAGCAGAGACCCTTGACCTGATTCTTAACATCAGAAATGAGGAAAGTGCACTAATCCATCTAGATGACGCACTTCTAAAAGTCCAAGTGAAGGAAGCAGAGGGTGAATACTTCCGCCAACAACTTCTCTACAAGAGAATGCACGGAAACTTCTACAGAAATGTAGAAGGTCAGCACTTGTGAAAGAAGCTAACTTTTGCTTTCCTCAGATCATCAGGACTTAATTCAGGTACAGACGGTTTCATTTTCGCGTGTCAAGACGGTGTCATTTCCACCTTAGTATACCGTAGGTATACTGAAATATCAAGACTTTACAAGTGGACTGAAGTGATTATACCCAAAATATTGGGTCAAAATTATTGTCCTTGTGATCGGTGCTCTCGGATGTGAGAAGCCATCACTGGTTCGTAGCTCCAAAGCCATACCCGCATGTCAAAAACATGCCGAGGTACTTGCGAGATGGATGCAGAGGGCGGTCATCCTTGGTTCGCTTCGCGTTTTCAAGACACACGAGCGTTTCGCCGGCCTGTCGTTATAATTTCATCGCACCCTGTGGCCACCCCTCTCACGGTTGTGAGACGTGGCCATACGTATATTTTCCCGCTGTTCTGCTGGAGGCTGATGTCATTTCTATGGCATTTGCTTCCAGTAGGCCCCTGCGGTGGTTATATAACCTATTTTCTCATATATATATATTTATTTATTTATTTATTTATTTATATTTATATATGTATATGAAGAATTGGTCGATCTTCCCCAAAGCATCATCGCTCGACGCAAGAAGTCGATCATACGTAGGCAGATCTCGTAAACTTTTAAAACTTTAAGCAAATAGTATGTTGTACAGAAGGAAATGCTAGCTTGTAGACAATATAAGCCACGTGCAAGTTTCTTTGATGTTTTCTAGCTTGAGCCATTGCCACAGCGTCAATTATGACTAGATTTTCGCCGTCCAGCGAGTATTTGCAACATCTATTTGTTTATGTGATAGGATGTTATTCTAGTCTGGTTTTTAGGCAACATATACGCGGTACCTTTGAGTATAAAGCTTGGCATCAGATCTGGTTGCTCGATGATCTTTTGGAAACACCTTGCCAACGCAGAATGCACGCTCGTCAGGTATCAGAAATTGTGTACTGTGTCCGGACCACGCAGGTCCTAAGTTGCTTCTGTTTGTTTTCTTCCAAACACCCGACCAGTAGTCAGCCTTGTCCTCTAATTGAGAAACCTCGGTGACTTACTCGATATTTTGCTCTCAACTTAGTTCACGATAGAACCTTCTTTCATCTACCTGGAGGGTTCGACTTTGCTGCCTTCCTGCTTTACACTGGAACCCCGTCATAGAGACCATGACGGGGGTACCCCCAATGGCCTTCGTTCTACCTCGGGGTTCTTCAAACCATAAACAATTAGGGACGTGTGAACCATTTCCTAATATTACGCAACCTTCGAACGTGAGTGCGAATGTAAGTACCTGCTCACTGCGCCTTCGCCTATACGCTGCTGGTGTTTGACGCATGGTTGAACACCGTCTCTCGCCCCGCGAATAAGAAACTGCGTGGGCCAGCAGTTGGCCAGCAGTTCTAGGAATTCCTAAACCGGGGATTCCTAAACCGGGGTTCCAGTGTACTCTTATCGTACCGTCACAGTCTAGCAGTAAAAACATCAAGTCTCTGCCGTTGGGAGTCTATAATCTCATCTAATCAGCTGGTGCCAATATCTCAATGTTTCGAGGGTGGTTGATTTTAGTAACATGGCGTGACAGCTTTCTGGTTCTTTTTCCTTTCTTATATTGAGTTAACCAACCCAATTTGCTCCTTACTTTGCTGACATCCATATCCAAACTGATTTTCCATGGTGGATCTCGCTCCCTTCCTGGTGCCAAGACTGCTTTTGTAGACCTAGTTCGAGGACCCAATGTTCTAACGACTGCCACAGCCGCACAATACACAAGTGCTTGCACTTATAACGCAGTTAGTTCTGCGTTCAAGTGCATTGGCAAAGCCTTGTTGTTTAGGTGCCCTATCAGGTCATGCGGATCCCTCGTAACGAGCGTCTTTTTCAGAGAATGCATTTGTGTTGCTTCTACATCCCTAAACTCTAGTAAAACTTGACCAAAATCCATTTCAAGGTGTTGCAGTTTTTCTGAGGTATAGCTGTTTATATCAAAGGGAACGTTAATGTCCGGATTTGCTTCTAGTGGACCCGTTACTTGTTTTTCATTACCTCTAGCACTAGTGCCATCAGCTTCAATCACCTCTTCATTATCCACACCTTCCATAGGAATTTCATCAACAGGAGGCTGTTGTTCTACTTCTATTTTGATAATAGCTATTTTAACAGCTGAATTCAACTTGTTGACAGAATTTAAGCGTTTTTGGTCAGCCAGATTCTGTTCCTCTATTCTTGTGGATAGATACGCGCACTTAAATAAGAGGAGGCGATAATGTTCTCTCCCCGCACTTTGCACAGCTGATGTTCCGCTGTTTGTCGTGCATGGTTGCTGGCGAGACTGTCGATCGATGAAATCTGCCTGACTATCACGCAGCTCACCATCACCACCGTCCCGCGTGCATTCCGCATTCCTTTCCGTTCTCCGCCTGTTTTACATGGGAAACCCTGTCAGTAGCAATGCTACATCAGCCAACATAGCCGTCAAAGTCATGAGAAAAAGTTTGGTTCTATCCTCCTTATACTACCAGAGATCAAGAAATTTATATGGTAAGCGTATGTAAGGGATGTGTAGGAGAAGGGATAGATTTAAATCTACATATTCCTTCTTCTGTGCATCTCTTACTTCGATCTGAAAATCAATCTTCGTCACACATTTCTTATAAACCATTTCCCTTTACACATCCCTATCCTGACTTACATCTATCTCATCTTTTACATCCATACATCTTTTTATGCAAAACCTTGTGTTTTTGTGGCTCTTTATATCTTTTTGCTTTAGAGTCTCATTCACACATTTTCAAGATTCTTTTCTTGGTCTACTTATGAGTACGTAACGATTCACTTCACCTAAATACACCTATTTCGTCAAACGTCTTTTGTCCATTCCTTCAACATGACCAAACCATCTCAACAAATTTCTTTTAATCTTGTCATCAGTGTTTCTTCTAAACAATATTCTTTGAGAACCTACTCAATACTGACTTTGCCCATTAGCGTTTTACCGCATATGGGCGTTTTCGCGGTGTCGTTTCTGTGTAAACGTGCTTTTATAGGTCATACTATACATACAAGTCAAGTTATATTGCATGAAAATTAACAGACAGACTCCCTGAAATGGAAACAAAAGCTTTCAGTCAGTAGAGAAACCCCCATGAAAAGATGTAACATATAATAGTTGGACCGAATACCAAAAATATACCTGTATAAGATTTTTCACCCGTTACAAATTAAATGCCTTGCATGCTCACTGCTCTTTTGCGCAATGTTCAAAATTTTGAAAAAAAATCCGGCTAGTTCAGTAGGCCAAAGGCTGCTCGAATTTTATATATTTGAAACTGTGCTTTGATTTCAAAGTCATGAAAAGAAATCTCTATGTTTTGTCACCATTTTCATGATAAAAATGTCCCCTCTAACATCTGTAGGTGTGAAAGTGCGCGCATCTACCCAGGTCAAACATCCTCTAATTTGTTATTAGATTTGGGAGTCGAACAGGCAGCATATAAAGAAAAAAGATATGCTAATAAAATTGTCGAAGTATCACACAATCAAATATCGAAAATTTCGAATTTGTCGAAAAAATAACCTCTCCGCCATTGTACTTTACTCCAAGGCTTCTCATGGAAATTAAAAAGTATGTTGAACCGAAAAAAGTACACGCAAAAGCTATAATCAATTTGAGCTTCATATGTCCCCTTTAACAATTTAGTAAAAATGGCCCCTCCAACACTTGCAGCTGTGAAAATTGCGCGCAACAGAATAGGAAAAAATTTTTTACTCACTTTGCTGTATTTTAGCGTCGGAAGAACGGCCCAGCATGGAATATGATATGCCTTAAAAATTAAGCGGTTTTCATAAAAAATATAGTACTTTTTATATGAATATCTCACAATATCACACGATCACACCATGATGGGTAGTGTCCTGAACATGTTTATAGTGAAAATCAACTAGAAATGATCTTCTCTTCCATCATAGAAAAAAATTTAATTAGTTTAAAAAATATATATTTGTGTAACTTGTGCGAATGCGCAAAGTAAGTGGCTGATCTGAAAAATAAATTTCTTTATGCATGTATAATGTGTGAAAACAGTTCGAGAGATGTGCTCCGAACTTTATTTTGAATTTATTTTATGCTGAAAATGACACTTTTGTGGAAACGCTCATACATGTCGCGGGAATTGCATGCCAACCGTGTTCACTTCACTCTGATGCCTTTCTTGGTACATCTAGTAATGGCTTCTACACCTCCGAAAATCGTTTTGCCCTCGGTCGTACGTCTGGATAGACTTTCCAATTTCACAATATTCACAATACAGGTATTATAATGTTCGACACGGTGACTCCATCAATTTCAACACTTTCAATACACGGATTGCAATTTCACCGTCACAATTCCGTGATTGTAATTTTTCCTTACACTCGTATTTCCTTTTTCGGATAAGAAGTATATTCTACTCACTTTATTATCACCAACATTGCTCTTCTATCAGAAAGTTTTTTTTTCAGTCAGTTGCTACATTATAAAAAATAAATATGTCCACAGAGGAAAATAATTTGGTAAAGAAATGACGAAATATATGGAAGCTAATAACTTTCATGAAGCTTTTAAACTTTAAACAGTTTCTGCTAACTGAATGTATTGTTTTAAAAATATCAGAAAATCATGAAGACCCATTTAGATATATAGAAAGACCTTTATACTAGGCATAACGTACGAAAATAGACGTTTGTTCTACAAGTGCGCAAAATAGGCAACTGCTGACGAGTATGAAACTTGCAGCATTAGTACGAGTGTGAAGCGAGTGCGAAGAGCTGAAGACAAATGCTGCAATCACATGATTAGCAATCGCTTGTGCGTACATGTATCACATGCTCTTTTTGCAACAACTGTCTGAGAATAGTATATTGTGCCACAAGTGCGGAAAGTAGGCAGTTCCACGGAGTGTGAAGTCTGCTGTACGAGTTTGAGGCGAATCGAAGGGGAGTTGCAGGCAAGTCGGAGGCGAGTGGAAGACGAGCCGTAAGTGAGCCGAAGTCAAGCCCGAAACGACTCGAAGTTGAGCCGATGGCAAGTACTGTAAACTTCACAAGAGTTACAAGTGCCTACTTTCAGCACCAGTTGCACACGACATTTTTTGTAACAAATGCAGAGGATTTTCGATTTGAGAAACAAATTTTCTGGGAAGTTTGGAAATTTATGGTAAAATTACCAAAAATACCGAAATTTTCTGGAAAGTAAAGGTACCCAAAGCTTTTCGGGAAAAATCCCAAAATTTCTCAATATTTATGGAAAATTCATAAATTATCGGAAATTTCATGTATCCAACAACTTTCAACAAATTTTGGGAATTTTCGGTACTTAATGGTAATTTATCAGTAATTTATTGTAAACTCATGACTTCAAGTTGGTCCAATCACTATTTACTACTCATAATGAAGTGAGGTTATGATTCTGGCAGTCCTGGAAAGTAATTTCAAATCGAAATGCTCAAGAGCAACAACTAATAAAAGTAATCTTGCTTAAAGTGCGCAAGCGCAGCAGCATTTTTTTCTGGCCAAGCTATGCGATACACAAAAAAAGTCTAAGACACAAACGACACTCAAATCTGGATTGAAGTCACCTGGGATCAAGTCCTTCCTAGAATGTCTGCGGGCTCGCATTCGGGGATACGGGGTCCGAGGGGCCGAGAGAGATGTGCTTGAGCTGAGGGGAGCAACGCAGTTCCCCCTCACTGTTTACGACATAGAAATTCTTGGAACCGAATCACGGCCATCGAGACCATACCTGATACTGGATATAAATTCAGAGTTGAGTGTATTGCTTTTAAGAAGACCTACAAAATCATGTTTAACGTCTTTTGATAGAACGCGCGGTTCTTCTTTTGAACCTCGAAAATGCTATTAGAAAATCGAAAATTCAAATTATGAGCCGAACAACGCGAGATACAAAGAAAAGTTTGAGAAAAAAATTGTTTTTTTCAAAAAGGTCTAAAAAAACTCTTTTAGCATTTTTCGATAGGACTCATAGTTTTTTCCTTAAGCATTGGAAATGCTATCCACAATTCAAAAGCTCAAACTCTTGTGATTAAATGATTTATTAGAGAATTATGTAAATACATGTAAACAATCGAGTGCGAAGCACGCGTATTGTAATGAGAATGTGTTCCCTAAAGCCGATAGAGCCTTAGGTAAATCAATTTTCTTTTTCATCTAAAATCATAATGAATTTGACAATCTCTTTAAAACTAAAGGTTTCGACAGTTTTGTAATATTTGCAAGCAAGCTTCTGTAAATGCATAACACTGTAAACTAAGATGAGCACGAAGTGCGAGGAGCGAAAGAATCCGAACGCGTGGCGCGAGGTAAATACATTATCGAGCGCGAAGTGCGAGGTCCGAGACGCTCGCCCTAGCCGCGCTCCAACTTGCGAGCGAAACGCGCGATGAGAATGTGCTCGCGTAGCGGGCAGATTTTTTATTTTTATTTTGCCTTGAAATGGAAAAATTAGAATTATTCTCTGTCCACAATTATTTATACCGAAAACAAATGACTAGAAAAATTCACTAATTGGTCAGTTTTTCACTAAAGTCAATCACTAAAGACTCAGTGAATATTTTTACTTATTGACTTTATCGCTGTAGTAAAATAGTACAATCTATTTTCATTAATTGAGACTTAGAGAGGACGGTAGTTCACACTTTGCCTTGAGGAGTGACTGCGAGAGTCTCCTAGAAAAAAAGAGACTTTCGGGCTATGTGATCACCACATGTATACTTTAGGATAGACGCAACCATACATGCATCACAGTAAATCCCAGAAATATTTCTTATCTGAAGCTCGATAAAAACGTTGCAAACAATTCAAAACTACATATAAAGTTTTCAATTGTTTCCAACATTTTTATACAACTTCAGATAAAAAATACGTAGTGGCTAGACTGCCGGCGCCGGCAACATTGTTCGTTGCCAGCTGTTTTTTTCCTCTCTGGTGTGAAGTTCCCAAAAGTGTGTAGCGATGTATTTTTATGCACTGATTACGAATATGGCCATAAAAATTGCAAAAAAAAAAATTCGATTTCAAAACTTTAAAAAACCACGTTTTTAAAAAGAAAAATGTTATGTTTACGAGTACAACATTTTTTTTTTAATCGTATACTGGCGGAAAGGCACTCCTGTGATTCGTCACAGAAATAAATTTAGTCAAACCCCTAACCCTTTCCAACATTTCGTGGGGGAGAGAAAGCATCCCTTTGACTGATGACGCAAATAATGTTGGTCAAACCCCTACAACTTTTCAACATCTCGTGAGAGCGTGGAGGCACCCCTTTGACTAGTCACACAAATAATGTTGGTCAAACCCCTACAACTTTCCGACATCTCGTGGTGGCGGCAAGGCAAACCTTTGACTGGAAACACAAATAATGTTGGTCAAACCCCTACAACTTCCCCACATCTCGTGGGGGCGGGAAGGAATCCCTGTGACTAACCACAGAAATAATGTTGGTTAAACTTCTACTATTTTTCAGTCTCTCGTGGGGGCGGGAAGACACCCCTGTAACTGGTCACAGAAATAATTTTAGTGAAACCCCTAACCCTTTTCAACATCTCCTAGCGGGGCGAGGAGGCACCCCTATGACTGGTCACAGAAATAATATTGGTCAACCCCCTACCCTTTCCCAAAATCTCGTGTGGGCGGAAAGGCACCCATGTGACTTGTCACAGAAATAATATTGATCAAATTTCTACCCCTTTCCAACGTCTCATGGGGGCGGGGAGGCACCCTTGTGACTGGTAACAGAAATAATTTTGGTCGAATCCCTACTCCTTCCCAACATCTCGTGGGGTCGGGAAGGCATTCGTGTGACAGGTTACAGAAATAATATTGATCAAACCCCTTTCAAACATCTCGTGGCGGGGCATGAAGGCAGCCCTGTACTCGTAACATGTCACAGAAATAATGTTGGTCAAACTCCTACCCTTTTTTAACATTTCATGGTGGCGGGAAGGCACACGTGTTACTGGTTTCAGAAATAATATTGGTTAAACCCCATCCCTTTCGAGCGTCTCGTGGGAGGCGAAAAGGCACCCCTGTGCCTGGTCCCAGAAATAATGTTGGTCAAATCCCTGCTCTTTTCCAACATCTCATGTAGGCGGGAGAGCACCCGTGTGACTGGTTACAGAAATAATGTTGGTCAAACTCCTACCCCTTTCCAACGTCTCGTAAGGGCGGGAATGCACCCCCTGACTGGTCACAGAAATAATTTTGGTCAAACCCCTGCCCCTTTCCAACATATCGTGATAGCGGAATGGCATCCCGGTGACTGATCACAGAAATAATGTTGGACAAACCCGTACCCTTTTCCAACGTCTCGTGGGGTCGGAAAGGCACTCCTGTGACTGGTCACAGAAATAGTTTCATTTGAATCCCTAACCCTTTCCAACATCTCATGGGGCGGAAAGGCACCCGTGTGACTGGTTATAGAAATAATATTGGTCAACCTCCTACCCCTTTCAAACTTCTCGGGGCGGGGCGAGAAGGCACCCCGGTAAATGGTTACATAAATAATGTTGGTTAAACTCCTACCTTTTTCCAACATCTCGTGGGGGCGGAAAGGCACCCGTGTGACTGATTACTGAAATAACATCGATAAAACCTGCCTCTTTCCAACGTCTCATGGAAGGAGCGGAAATACTCCCTTGTGACTGGTCACCGAAATAATTTGAGTCAAACTTCTAACCCTTTTCAACATCTCGTGGGGGCGGGAAGGCACCCCTGTGACTTGTCAGAGAAATAATGTTGGTCAAACTCCTACCCCTTTCCAACGTCTCATGGGGGCGGGAAGGGGCCCCGTGACTGTCACAGAAATAATGTTGTTCAAACTCCTACCCCTTTCCAACGTCTACGCTCACCGTATTTTTATGAAAAAAAAATGCGAACAGATTATTTTTCTTTTTGCAAACATGATCTTTATCAGTTTTGACCTTGAAAATTATATTTTCAGGTACTTGCATGACTGTAAACGCAATTCGCTTTTATTTCGTATTTCGCTTTTTATGAAAAACAGCCGGCAACATTGTTGGTAGCCGGCGCCGGCTGTGTAGACTCCGCCTTTAAAGAATATCCACGAATTTCGGAAGATTTGGAAAGATTTCATAGGATTTATAAGGTTTTAGGATATTTTAGAAGATTCCAAGGGATTTCAGAGTATTTCCAAATATTTCAAAGGATTTGTAAGGCATTTTAAGGGATCTTCTGAAATTTACGAGAATTCCAATAATTTTGAGGGATTTTAAAGGCACTCAATAAATTATTTTAATGATTTTCCTGGGATCTTAAAGGATTTCATAAGACTTCAAATATCTCGAGGGATTTTGAATATCATCAGACTTCATGTAATTTCATGGGCTTTCAAGGTATTTTATAAAATTTCCTAGGATTTCAATAATTTTTATGTATTTCAAAATCACGCAATGAGGTATTTTCATTAATTTCGCAGGAACTAAAAGGATTTCATAAGACTTCAAATATTTGAATGGATTTCAATTTATTTAGTCACAAAAAATGAGGGATTTCAAATGATTATAAAGATTTAAAGAAATTATAAAATATTTCAAGGTATTTTCAAAGATTTTGTATATTTTAGAATATTTTTGACGATTCCAACGAAGTTTTAATAGATTTCAAGAATTTAAAGGGATTTTAAGTTATTTTTAAGGATTTTAAAGATTTAATGATTTTGTAAAAGATTCCAAGGAATTTTCAAGAGATTTAAAAAAATGTTAAGAAATTCCCAATTATTTCAATTATTTTTAGGTACTTGAAAAAATATCAAGAAATATCATCAGGAAAAACAGAATTTGATGGGATTTCATAGGATTTCAACGGATTGTGAAGACTTGAAGCGATTTTATAATATTTCATAGCGTATCAAGGAATTTCACGAGATTAAAGGGATTTTAATAGAATGTGCAATATTTTAAGGGTTTTTAGTTATTTCTTATTTTAAGAGCCGCTGCGAGAGGCCCTGATATCTTCCGGCCCATTAGTGATGGCACCGATTCAGTCCCATGCCTAGTCCGCCTCTGATTATGATAATTAAGACAAATTTCTAGATAGGTCTACGCATTGTCATTCAAACAATTTCTAAATCTACACTGTTACAAATGTTTATGATTTTTTAACACTTTACTATCAAAATTTTCATGTAAAATTGCAATCACTGTATTGTAAATTATAATTGAAATAGATTCATTGTAAAATGACAATATTGTATAATAAAGATGACAGTATTGCAATTTCCTAATAAATTTTGTTTTAAATCAATTTCAAAATTTTGATAGATTATCACTGAAGTAACTTGAATAAAAAATTAGTAAAATACTATTTGCTTTAATATGCTGATTATAATAAGAATCCTCATCAGTAAACAAATCATTAAGAAATTAAATAAATTACATACCTAACCTGAAATCAGTTTTTCACGTACGAAATTTTTATCTTTAGAATGCGTTTCTGGATATTGTTCACCTATTCGACAAACTTAATTCTTAATTCATGTATGATCAAAAGCTAAGGCCAGAATTTTTTTCTTTTTTATTAAAATATAATACAAACCATATTTGCAGGAAACTTTCATTTTCCTCATAATTCAGTGTACAAATATGTATTGTAAAATGACATAAGGTTTTGGTAATAAACTTCCAATAAATTTATTGTAAAATTACACTAGAAATTTTTAACAGTGTAAGCTTAATTAAATATAGATCTAGGCACTACTAAAAATATCGACAAGTATTTCCTCACGTGGAAATTGGCCTTGGCTTCACACGAACTATAGTTAAGGACATGTGATTTCTTAAAGATCGAAATGAAATTTACTTTCTTATGGAAATTTTTGGTGTACTGAAAAAGGAACACCCAAAAAGTTCACAAATAAAAACTGGACTTCTAGACTATCCGATTTTCCGGTTCATTAGAGACAAATGTACAATAAATGTACAAAGAAAAAAGAAAAAAAGAGAGAAAAAGGAAATAATCGACCAAAACCAACCCCACACTCTTTTTTATTTTTTCGTATTTTTTATACTACTGGGGACCAACACGTTTCAAAGCCAATTTAGACTTTCTCATCAGGATCAATTTATAGGACAACTACATTTATGAATAATGAAACATATATTAATTGTGTATATGTGCATGACAGCTTTTTTAACCAAATTCAAATAGATTTATTAAATTGATTGATATTCTCATTTAAAGATCCTTTGTTATCTTTTTTTGTTGAAGTCAAAACATATTTTCCTGTTAAAAACATGAAAATAAGAAAAGATAAAATAATTTTTTATATACCTTCCTGCGTATAAAATCCACAAAATTGTCATCAAAAGTTCGGCAAACACTTGATCACAACACTAATTGAACAAAAATTTTAAATATTTTCCCAGAATGTTTGTACATTTTGTTGATTTTCTTTTTCTTTTTGAAGATAGAAGCATAAATACACTTTTTTAATATAAATTTTTTAAATTATGATGAAAAATTCTTCACCGGGATGAAAATTCAGAGAGATAATGTAGTAAAATATTTTAACATTTGAACATGAAATCTAATTTTAATTGAATTCAAATACTATATTTCAAATTATGTACATCCAAATTTTTGTTCAATTAGTGTTGTGGTGAAGTGTTTGCCGAACTTTGGATAACAATTTTGTGGATTTTATGGATCACGTAGCCGAAGAGAGTGTTTTGAATTTTTTTTGGTTTTTGACCGAAATAATTATTTTGCGTTGAAATTATGGGACATACAGAGTGTCCACTGGACCAAGAAACCAGGAAAACCAAAAAATGACCGGAATTTTTCGAGACCGGGAAAAACCGGGAAATGGCAGTGAACTTACTTTTTGATCGGAAATTTTATAAATTTTCGGAAGAAAAGTCTATCCAATCACTTGAAATATCTCGAATTTAATATCACCTGATATAACGTCATTCAGAAAAAGTTCGATTTTAATTTTTTTTTAAATTATTATATTTATATTATATAGTTATGTTATATTATAGTTATTATAGTTATATTATAGTTATATTTAATTATTAACTTTTGCAATTTTGAAATCATTCAATTTAGAGTGCATAATTCTAAGCGATTTCACTCGTAAAATTTCGCCATTTTAGGTCTTGATTTTTAAGCGTAAATTTTCAATTTAAAGAATTTTCAAATGCAGTTTTGAAGACTTTTCAAATTATAAATTAAAAGCCTGTGAAATTGAAATTTTTCGATGAAAAACGTTTTTAAGTTGATCATCTGTAAATATAAATTAATTAATGATTTTACAAGATGATTATGAATCTGTTCAAAATTAGACAATTTAAAGATTTTGACGATAAGAATGGATCAGTTTCAATTCGAAAGCCTTAGAAGTTAAATAAATGTAAATTTAAGATTGAAACTTTATAAACTATTTTCAATTTTCAAATAATTTCAAATTAATAGATTCATAATTCAACATTTCTATTCAACTTCAAATCCTATTGAAATATTGTTTTAGTCTAAAATATTCCATCAAAAATGAGCAATTATAAATAAAATATTAAAAACTAAACAATTTGAATCCGAATTATTTGAAATAGAAAGCCTTGAAACATTAAAATTTCAGAGTGCTACATTTAGACTTTGAACAATACAATTTTAATTGTGCCATTTTTCAAATCTTTAATTTTTAATTCATATGATAATAATAATTATAATAAAATAATATAATAATTTATAATATAATAAATATATAATATATATAATATAATTATAATATAATAATAATAAAATAATAATATAATAATAATAAAATTGCTCAAAATGATATAATTTTGAACACTTACAAATTTATCGATTTATTCTTCATTTTAGGGCATTGAAAATGATAGCTTGGATTTATATTTTCTAATCAGAAATATTCGAACTATTCCATTTTTGAAAGTTTTAAATTTTGCAGTTTATCGGCATTCGATTAAAAATTTTTTATTTGAAATGTTTGTAAATCTTTTAGAATCTTTGAAATCTTAGTGAAATCTTTTGAAATTTTTTGAAATCTTTCTGAAATGTTAAAAATCTTTGCGAAATATTTAAAAACTTTGTTAAATCTTTTGAAATCTATTGATATCTTTCTACAATCTTTAAAAACTTTGTTAACTCTTTTGAAATCCGTAAAATCTATGCGAAATCTTTAAAAAGTTTCGAAATCTTTGAAATCTTTCTGAAATCTTCAAAATCTTTCCGAAATGTTTGAAATCTTCTGAAATATTTTGAAATCTTTTGGTACCGTTGAAAACTTTCTGAAATGCTTAAATTTTTTGCGAAATCTTTGAAACATCATATTTTTAAATCTTTCAAATCTTTTAGAATCTTTCAAATCTTTTGGTATCTTGGAAATCTTTGTCATATGTTTAAAATCTTCTAGAATCTTTTGAAATCTTTCAAATCATTGGGAAATTTTTGAAATCATCTGAAATATTTTGGAATCTCTCAACTCTCTCAAAATCTTTGACATTTTTGTGAAATCTTTTAAAATCTTCTGAAATATCTTGAAATCTTTGAAATCTTTGTGAAATTTTTTAAATCGTTGTGATGTCTTTTGAAGTTTTTTGAAATCTTTGAAATTTTTGCGAAGTCTTCTGAAATATTTTGAAATTTTTGAAATCTTTCGGAATCTTTGAAACCTTTCAAATATTTACAAATCTTTGAAACTTAAAATTGTTAAAATGAAAAGTGTTTGAAGCTTCCATTATATACATCTAAATTATTGAGCTCTGAACAAAAATATCCTAAATTAAAAATTTGTTTAGTTTCAATTTTGAAACTTTAAAATTCAAAAGAGTTTCACTTTAATTGCTACAATTTGCAGTTCACTTTTGATTACGTCAAATGAAAATATATTTAGCTTTGAGAGTTCGAATTTTTTTATTTTACTGACCGAAAAAAGTTTTTGCTGTCCGAGAAAAAATCGGAGATTGAACAAAATAACCGATTTAAAAGGACAAAAAAAGACTAAAAATATTCTTTAAAATAATAAAATTTGGATTGCCTAATCTTGTCATCCGGTGACTTAAAAATTAATCGCAACGAGTGAAGTTAGTTGAAAAACGGGAAATAATCGATATTTCCCTTATTTTTGAATTTGAAAATAATTTTACATAAATTTAAAGCAATATATTTTCATTCATTATAATGTTTTGAAACGTAAAAATTATGTCTAAGCATATAATTTTAATAAATAAACATAAAAATTTGCTGTTTTATTGAAACGAATTTATACAATCAACTTCAAATCTAAAAATTTGACGAAAATAAGTATTATTACGATAATAAAGACATTGTGATTATTAAAAAAAATCTTACATATAAAGTAAGGCCCCGAAAATGAAAATAATTGTATTCTGGTAATTATTTTTTTATTAATTGTAGTACAAAAAAAATAATGAAATTCCAATTTTCATCCTCGAGAACCTGCTCTAAATGTAATTTTCAGGTACAAAATTTGTAGTTAGTTTATATCAAAAGATTTACATTAAATACAAAGAACTATAATTATAAAATAAGAGTGAACTTCTTCCTCAGGAAAATTATTTTTACACTTATTGTAATTAATATGAAAATAAGAAAAAAAATGTTTTATGATGATCTAAAATATTTTCTTCTATTCAATTCAAAAACGAGCAATTCAAACTTTTTGATTTTCACACATATGCTCTTAAAAGCGATTTGTGAAGTTCCACTTCTAATTTATTAACGGGAAATACTGTCATTCGATATTATCATTCGACAAGAAAAACATACATGGGCCAAAAGAGTTCATATTAAATCATCATCCGTTCGGGAATTCATAAAATTTTCACCCTTAAAATTAAAAAAAAAAACATGAAAAATTACCCATTTTTAAAAGAAAATATACTCTTGAAGATTGATTGTAAGAATCGAGTTTCTGTTACCAGGTTAATTTTTGGAAATATTAAATTGCTCGGCATGGATATTTAGTTAAACGAAAATATTTGAGAGTTACTGTCCTTTTACTATAAATCGTTATTTCAATAACTGATTCCACTCTTAAGAGAATAACTTGGTCAATGTTTCAATATATTTTTCAACTATGTGTTAACATTTACTTATCTGATATTTTCATACAATATTAAATTAAATTTCTAATTGGAAGTATGATTACATCGAATCAACTGGAAAGCAACACGTAATTATTGATTTATAATACACGGAAAAAAATTATAGTTGATACAGAAAAATACTGAAAAATCGAATCAACAACTGTTTCAAGTATCATACGAACTCAAAACATGTTTAATTTTTTGGTTAGTAAGAAATTAAGAGAAATGATATGAATCGGAATCTATGAGCGTTGAAAAATATGAAAATTTTAAAACAAGTTCTGCTATTAATTCCGCTTTTTGATTTCTATTAGGCCTTTAAAATCTTTATAACTGTAATATATAGTAAACTGTGAATTCAATTACAAATTTCAAACCTGCGCCAAAATTTTTCGTAATTAATTAGCGGTATATTCAGACTTCCAAAATTTTTAATTCAGCTATATAATATCTTTGTTTTACCGATTTATACATGTGATTTATTAATACTCATACTCAAAATAAATTATGCTGCAAATCCTTGTTTTAAATATTTTGCCAATATCGTTGGTTCAGCTATACATTTTTTCCGTGCAATACTTAAAACAGGACTCTGGCCTTTTTTAGTCAAATTTTTCGTTGATTGAAATTTCATTAACTACTTTATTGCAAGATGCAAGAAATATATAAATAACACTAGTTTACACGAAAAATATACCAGGAGAAAAAATGGTTTTTTAGACTAATTGTGAGTCGCTGAAATAGAAAATGACTTTCGTTTGTTTTTCCAAAGCACCGTTTTCGAGATATTTTTAAAAAACGTGTTTTTTGGTTATTTTTCAGTTACTGGCATAAATCTTGATAACGGTTGATCCAATTAACATAAACTGTGTTTCGTTCAGGTCAGTTACACCAGCCCCCCCCAATCATAATTTTAGAATTTCTTTAGCACACTGAATTGCGCCGCAAATGCGCTCATATGCGCCATCAATA
>JAUMHM010090259.1:0-27132 GCA_032362435.1 Melikaiella ostensackeni
TGTTATTGTAGTTTGTTGTTGAAATTGATTTGTTATTATTATTTATAAAAGAAACTCATGTCATTTCATTAATTTCGCTACCTATCCATAACCGAAATACAATTATAAAAATTATAAATTGATTAAGGATTAATTCAAGTTTCTAGGGCAAGCGCTGATTCACATTGCCTTACTGATGAGTCTGGTGAGTCAGCCAGGAACGAGGCGCTTATTATTTTCGAAAAAGGCTTGATACTTCGTATGTATGCACATGTATATATGTGTATGTGTATATATGTGTATGTATACACATGTGTGTTTACATATATATACCTGTATAATAGAATATATGAAAAAATTCTAGACCCTCATGCCAACTCAAAAAACATCTTCTTTACAATTTTATATATTTTGGGTCAATAAAAAACGATGTCTTTCAAAAAACCAGCAAAGATGTCATTTAATAAGGTACTTAGAAATTTTTTTGGTTGCCCCCAATTATGAACACGTCCCTGACCCTATATTTATTCTCGGAAGTAGATTGTAGGATAAATAGACAAAACTCACCAAATATTCGGGGTGTGATAAAATTTTGGAATCCATATTACGTGATATACATCGCCTTTTTTATGACAAAATGAATATTTAGATGAAAAATCTTCATTTCCTGAAACGTTCAAATCAACAGCGAGCAGACAAATCCCGAAAAGAGATGGCGAGTGTCAAACACACTTGACTTCAGTCATATATTACAGACACAACACCGACGCTTAATAAAAAAAGCGCTCTGTATAGCATCCTCCCACAAACTAAACACAATTATGAAGCGAATTTCGCGATTCAATGTGTCAAATTAATTATTGCTAACTTCACAATTCAATTCCCTATATAAATAAATAAATTTACCAGCCTTGTGAGATTATTTATTCATGAGTACAGAAGTATTTATTTTTTATGAATGAATGAATAACTAAATTTACCACCTTTACGAAATTATTTATTCCCACATTCACAAGTCTCTCTTTTTTGAATAAATCAAATTGTTTGAATAACGAAAATTGTTAGTTTCTACTTATATATTTCGATAATTAGTTTTGAGGAAGAAGATAAATTACCGACCGCGATTCTCTGGGTAATCTGCGATTTTATCATTTTAGTACAAAAAGTGGACGCTATTTTAACGTTGCAAGAAATGAATATTTCCTATCAAAATATTCATTTTCTCATAAAAAAACGCGATGTATTTCACGTTATGTGGATTTCAGGATTTCATCAGACTTCGAATACTTGGTGAGTCTTGTCTATTTATTCTGCAATCTACTTCCGAAACAATTATGAGGCCAGGGCCGTGTTCATAATTGGGGGCAACCAAAAATTTTCTAAGTCCCTCTTATCCAACGTCCTTAATACGGCTCCAAATCCTGTATCACTAGCATCGTTTCAAGTTGAAATGAGCTTTCAAAGTCAGGGCATGCTTAAATCAGTGCTGCTGTTAGTAAATATGTAATGGCCGTAAATAACTGCTCCTGCTTGTCTGTCTATTCCCACTCCACTTCTTTCTTTAATAGTTTTTGCAGAGGTTCTTTAATTTTTGCGAATTTCGGAGTAAACTGTCTATAACATAATGACATTACTGATAATCTTTGTATTTGTTTTACTGTCTTTGGTCTTAGAAAATTTGAAATTGGCTTGATTTAATCTTCGTCTACTTGCAATCCTTCTCCATTCATTTTAAATCCTACAAAGTTATTTCGGAACATTCAAATGTACATTTGTCTAAATCTATCGTTGAACCCGCATTAAACCAAATCGCATTCTCTTAAGCTCATACACTGGGACCTTGACGTATATTTCCTCGACTTACTGCCTTCCTAGAGTTCTGCCAAATCGCATTCGTAGAAGAGGGAGTCCAAGGAACAGGGAAACACGCGCGGCGACCTTGACGCAATTACGCACTACCGTAGCGACAAAGCGGGCAGTTCGAATGCTAGCGTGCATATTTCGCATTTATTTTCAAATAGACGTGGCAAATTCTCTTTTCATTAATTAGTCTTCATTATTCAAAAAAGTCCATCCTTCATGATACCAAAATCTACATTTGTACAAAACACAGTTAATTATTATTATGTATTTCTACTGAAAGTGGTTCAGACGGCCCTGACTGGTTACATCGTAGAAATTTTTGGGAGAGCCTCACGGTCAAAGTAGGCGATGCCCGAGACTTTAGCTAACTCGATGTTCTAATATACATTTCCTTGGCCGGTACTATAAAAGCTGTTATCGGTTCAGATCCTCCGTTCAACGGTACTTGATAATTCGTGGAAAGAAGATCAATTTTTGACATGTATTTTACTGACTTCAATGCATCCATATTCTGAAATCTAAACAGAATCCATATTTGCAGTCAGGCTTTTTAATCATAACTATATGGTTCGAGCAGTCCCTATTAGATGGTTCTATTGGTTTTTCTTGTGAGAGTCTATCCACTTTCTCATATATATATATATATTCTCTTATTTTTGTGATACATAATAATATCATTGCTCGGAACTAACTTATAGCTTCTTCCCCGAAAACTGCATCTAAATTTTCCAACACATCGATTTCGCTAATTTTGTATCCTCTTTTCAATCTTAATAAACTGTTCAAAAAGTAAGTAGAACTATTTTCTGTGCTGTTTTTGAATTTGATTGGCCAGTTTGGCATAATTTGGAAGAGGGTTTGGATCGCCCCTAAAGGAAATAACGTCGCTGGAATTTCTTGTGAACTGGTTTCGGTAATTCCCCCATTATCTATTCCTTCGTCTACTCTTGAATTTACTTGGGCGACTGCACTCAATGCCCTTGGTCTTCTTATGATTGATTACCTTTTCAACGGTTTCGGAAACTCTGAGAAACCGTCCCCTCGACCGCTATGCCTATTGTTCGTGATTTTGGACTTTGCACCTGCTAACTTGTTTCTTTGCTCATTAAATTCTAATTCTGTTTCTGCGAAAAGAACAGTATTGTGTAGATTTCAAGACTTATTACTTGATTCCTGCGCACCGCTGAAAAATTCAGCGTTCCTTTCTGAAAACGGATCAATTTCGAATGTTTTAGTATCGATTTTCTCGTTTTGATTTTCCTGTCTTTCTATTTCTTTCCGTAATCTGTCACGTCCTATTCTAGCTTTTTCTGCACGTTCATTTTCAATTCTCTCTCTTTTTTCTGAGAGTTTCTTCCATTTCTGAATGACTTCATTCTAATTGCTTTTCACTTCTTCTTAATCTTTCTAGTTCGTTTCTTTTAATCTTAATTTTTCTCTTCAACGAATTTAGTTCTCTTCGCAGCATATTTAAATCTTCAAATCTATAACTTAATTCGTCTGAAACTCTTCAATTACCTGATGTATTCTCCGTATTTGGGGAAAGCAAACCAACTGCATGTATATGTTCTTTTTATTCTGCTTGTGTGTGTATGTGCATGTGTGTGTGTTCGTGTGTGTGTGGCCTACTCGCCTGTTCTCCGTCTCTTTCTGTCGGCGTTGCTGCTGATGAAAGTTGTTGAAAGCTGTTGATGCCTGTGTTACTCTTTTTCTTATCGCACCCGATGAGTGCGTTGGTTCTGCCTCCCCTTTATCTACCTCTCCATTTCTAATCGTTAAGAATTCTAACATTCTATCTGCCATTCCTTCTCCACTTTCTCTTTGATTCGCGTTATTTTTAATATTTTTAATTTCATTAATGCTTGTCACAAATTCCGCACTTCCTTCGTTTATTTGAATTTGAGGGATTCATTCAACCTGTCTATTATCTCTTTCATTATCGAATTGGTTCGACATTTCTGGAATGTTTTTAACTCTACCTGATCTCAAATTCATCAAAAAATTTTTGATTATCCTTTTAATTCTACGGCCTAGCTCATTAGTTTTCCAATCTTGTGTGATAATTGAAAACTGGTACATTCACGTGAATGAGCGCCTCAGTTTTCCTACTCAGAGGTGAAGTCAATGATAAAAAACATTGTCAATATAACAAGGTTTATTAGACGACTTACAAGAAAGGCTCAGCGAGTCAAGACTCACAATAAAAATCTGAACCGGGCGGCGAAGCCAAGATCCTTGAGAGTCGTGGCGATAGTGGTTTTCTCCTGGGAGGAGGTCATAAGTACTACTGCTGGTGATTGGAAACAACCCCGGTAAGGAACCCTGACGTGGGGCCTCTCCCCACTCTTTCCTCTGGCCCACAGGGCCGTATTAGGACGAGGTACTCACAACTTTGTTATCTTATTCTTCCTAGACCATCAGAAAGTAGGCGACTAAACCCCTATGGAGTAACAGATGTAGCTCTAAAAAAACATCCAGAGGTGATTAATGTTACCCCCAGCGCTCACGGCCGCTGCGCTAGGACAATACTAGTAAACGACGAACTCCAAACTACACCAGACACCTCATTTTCTGCCTACTACAACATCGTCACAAGCGATTTCAAACATCGTATTAAATTAATAACATTTTGAACTTATCAGGTACTTGACTTAGACCGAGGCTGGACTATGGATTACAAGGAGCTAATCTTTGTGAGTGCCGGGAAACTGCATGTTGTTCATTACTTTGTTTATAAAATTGCAAACGATTGTTTCTTACTTTAACGCATGATTAATTATTTATGTACAGTTATTATCCTGATTTAAGGCCTGTTTATTTAATTTTAAAAATCTTCAAAACGGTGGAATACTTGAAAACTTAAATCAAATAAACAAATTTTATGTGTTAATATATCAAAAATGTTGCTTTATCTAGAATTAGTTATTATCAGTTGCTACTTATACCTGGAAGTCTTAGATCATTAAGAAAAATGACATCAAAATCTGTTGAAAATGGAACTGTCGAGCGATTTTTGTACATAAAAAGTTCTTTTGGCACACTGTACGCGGTGACTGAGGTCAACCAAAATATGTAGTTTTTTATTCATTTATTACCCACTTTAGTTCAAAAAAAGGATTAGCCAGTTAGTTAGAATGTATTTTCTCAAATCTACGAAAGTGCCATGAATTTAGGTCAAACTCTCCTATTAAGTCCAGGCACATGGAAAGTAGGAAGAGATGAGCCTGGAGCACACGTCAATGACCTCGACCAAGATATGTTACATGGGTATATTTTGCGTCCATTTGTCGTCCGTAGACCGAAACAGGGTAATGAATTAGGAAGAATTGAATTGACCATAAGCGAAAACTATGCCAGGACGTATTCAACAATATCGGCGGGGCATACTCTGAATGAGTGGTTTTTCCAGCGCATCGGGAAATCGAACCTACGTACTGCCATGTGACGTATATTGCTTGATTTTGTTTCATCAGAAAAATAATATGTCCTTACTTGAGTGAAATTTGATCCTATTCTTTTATTATATAAACGTCGAAACTCGATGATATGGAAAGTCTGTATCCAAACTCGAATGTTGTCAGCCTGAGCTCAGAAAATGTTTTCTACAGTTTTCCCCTCCCTTGGCCAAAAGGCCAAGCAAATGCGAGAGCTTCTAATGAAAATTTGGCTGCAGACGATAGGAAAAACCTAGAACGGTTGGTGTTTCTGAATGTAAATGTTAGAAAAGTATGTACATGTAAGTAACAAAATAAAAAACTGTAAAAAAAATAAATTTGTATTCCATCATTTTGTATTCGTTTCCATTTTCTTATTCTACTCAATATTAAATAAAATACCGGGTACATGAATGTATCTTTTTTTTTGATCGACAAATTAAATATTATCATGCCCTAGAACACATTACTGATCTTTCCATTCAACACATGGAAAACAAACTTTATTGTGGAATATTGATCGAAAATTGTTTTTTTTTTCAACAACAACTGAAATATAACCATTCTTCAAAACTTACGTAGCATTATTGAAATCGTTATGTTTCATTTCTCAGATCAAAACTAATCTCATAGTGTTCATTTTAGGTCACACGTTTCGTAGTTGTAGTCTCAATTCTCTTCTTCTGAAAATTTCGCGTTGGTCCTGAGCCTTTTTTTACCGAAGCATCGATTTTCACAATAGCCCAAATGATTGCTATTTTGAGGTTTGATTAAACGAGCTAGGACGAAGTTGAATTTAGCTTTTGTGACTCAACTCCGAGTAATTTGAATTTTGAAATATTTAGACAACTTCAACTTACAATTAGTCCTTAGCAATCTTTTCAGCTACTTTAAAAACAGATATTTTGGTAGAAAAAGGCTCGAGACCAACAAAAATTTTCAGGGGGATAAAATAAACACCTAATTGACATATAGTGTAAATCATGGCTTTGTTTATTTTCTCCCTACGACTAAGTGAATGAAAAATAATCGAAAAGAATTGAATGTACTTGGATCCTAGAATTCCTGTTAAATCTGGATTTGGACCCCCTTTTTGGGATTGACAGGAATAGACAGATATCAAATGTGACGACGTGTTTTTCACCTGTCATTTAACAATCCTTACCGGCACTGGGGTTACCAGAAAGAAAATGTAGTTAAACTGTTGGTTCCGCCAGACGGTGGAACGAGGATCCGACTTCATAGGGGCATTTCCAGGCTATAGGTCAGCAGAAGAATAAATCTTCTGCTGATAATAATAAAAAGAACGAGTGTCTTGTTTAGAGACTCTAGTGAACTAGTTTGCTTCAATTGTGACCATGCCCGATGATGAACTAGGATTCGACAGATCATCGGAAAACAATAGCGTTGCGAGCAAAAAGGAGCTCTTAGAAATTATAGTCGAGGCTCAAATCTACAATAACTCTGACAACCCGCCTTCAAATTGCGTAACCGAATTCGCCAGCCTGAGTCAGAGTAGACCCCGCCCCATCTTAGAGGATTTAGAGATGATTTGGACGTTGGAGGACAGTATTTCGGAATCGGAATTGATCAGTGGAATAGTGAAGACTACTGAAGTTGCCAATAATATCCATGCAGTGGCAACTATCGACTTAGTCACACTCCATACGTTAATCGATAACGGTTCTTCCCGCGTCCTGATTCGTAAGTTGGTGTGGGATAGAATAGCTACAATTTCTGGTAGACAACTAGACTGCACTAGGAAATCACGTATGGTTGTAGCGAATGGTTTGACTGATATGATAATTGGTAAAGTCAACCTACACATAATCATAGATAAAGTTACTCAAGTTTGTGAGGTAAAAAAATACTGTTACTGACGGATTATTGACAGATCTTGAGGCGTGGAAACTTGTTCTCTCGATGCTGCAGGGTGCTGCAGGAAGCACATGTTGAACCCCAAGGCGGTCACTTGGGCAATGAAAAGACCTATCAAAGGGTAGCCCTCCGCTACTATTGGCTGGGGATGTTTCACGATGTGGTTCAGTTTGTTCGTACTTGTAATCTCTGTCAAAAATGTTAAGTCGTGCAGTCTTGTGCTGCCGGCATTATGGGCCAACAAGTCATGGAACAGACCCGGACGGTGGTAGCTGGAGATATCATGGGGCTTTTTCCGGAAAGCAGGGTAGGACACAAATACATCCTAGTGTTCCAGGACCTTTTCACAGAGTGGATTGAGTGCATTCCGATTCGCACAACAAATGGCTCCACTATAAGAAAAGCGTTCGAAGACTTGGTGGTGTCTGGCTAGGGGGCGCCGAAAGTGATCCATACCGATAATGGTACCAAATTTTCGAGTAAGTTGTTAGTATTACATAAAAGTACGCCAGTTTATCACGCTCAGCCTTAACCTACGGAAAGGGTGAATAGGGTCCTTAAAACCATGATTGTATCCTTCCTCTATGACAACCACCAAGACTGGAACTTGCACGTACCGGAATTGAGATCCGCGAAAAATTCCGCGGTACACGGCACTCTAAAAGCATCTCCAGCGTTTTTAAACTTTGGGCGAAACCCCTTTCATACAGGACTATGCGCTAAGATTTGGAAAGGGGTAACCAACACGCAAAACTTCAGCCAGAGGGATGGCTTAAAAGGGGAAAACGTCTGGACCACCTACGCGATTTAGTTTGTCGAAACTTAGATAAGGCGTACGAGACACAGACAAAATATTACAGAGACAGTAAACCGGACCGAAATTTCAAGGTAGGGGACCTGGTCCTCGGGCGTAATCGAAGATTATCCTAGAAAGTCGACAAGTTAGCGGGGAAATTGTTTCCAAAGTTCAAGGGCCCGTTCAAGATCAAGCGTCGGGGGTCTCTGGTTGTATACGCATTGATAAATCTAAACTGGAAGTTCGTTGGTAGGGAACATGTACAAAATCTGAAGCCTTTCTTCGCGCCCGATGAATCAAATATTAATGGCTAATAAGAGGAGTTCCCACTTATTATTCTAGCGCAAAAAATTATCAGGGCAGACGAGCCGCCAAATTGTTAATATCGGAACAGCGGAACCGAAACATCGACTTCCGAGAAGTTTCTGGCCCTGACTTATTCGCTAAAGAAACCACTGGAAGCTCGCCCAGGCCCAGCAGCAGTACCAAGGCCAGACCTCCAGGACGTGCTCCCGTTCAGGGGACCGGCTTGCCGTACGCCCATCCTTGCCAGCGAGGAGTTCGATGAACGTGAAGCTTGGCTCAAGGGGGCGTGTCCAAACCAAAGCCGTACCGGGGCCCAATCTCATGGCAGTGTTGGAACGGCAAAGAATGGGGGCACAAGGACGGACAGTGCCCCAAACCGAAGAACCGACACTGCCGCGGGTGCGCAGAATCCGGCTACACCAAGACAGACTGCCCCATTTGCTCCGAGCTTTACGAGTCGGATCTGGTCCTGGCGGGAAGGGTCAAGCCCAGACCGGAACAGTACGCAATCTGTTTGTTAGGGGTGGATTGTAGAACAGCATTTAGAAGTAATTCACAACGCCCAGAGGTGCAACGAGGGTTAACCCCAATGAAGACTCATCAACCTTCCGAAATTTCGACAGCTTAACAAAAAAATGAGTTTTGTTTTCTTTTTCTTTCCGTGAACTGATATTGTATGAATTTCAATTAGATTTTCGAGTATTGTAATGAAGCTGTCGCAACTGCCTTGTTGATCCTTGTTTATTGCATAGTGCCTCTCAACCTCCTAGGATAAGTAGGTAGTAGTTATCCGAAAATCAGTGTCGTAAAAGATGGTCCACGCGTTTCCGCCTACACCCTGAAGGAAGGGGGAAGTCGAATAGCAGGGATTTCCGGACAGCACGTAAGGATAATCCTTAGCATCTCAGTTATAATTCCTTCCTTGACTTCAAAACTTTTTTTTTTTTTGGGAACTTTACCGTGAAGTAGACTTGTGATTTCTCTCATTAATTCAACTTTTTTACCACATGTTAAGTTGTTAACGATTTTTTTGTTGTTGTTTGCTGCATGACGTTTCATTTTTGAATTTAAATTTTTGTGTTTTGTGTTGTGATTGTCGAAAATTATCGCCGAGGGAGAAGAACACCTTGAAGTTGGACAATCGTTGGAAGGAACTCGGAAAGTTTTTTTTTATTCTCTTGTTTTTCGGACACTACCTGTCGCAAACTTAATAAGAATAGCTTGACGGAGTTATCAGCGACCTATAGTCCCCAGAAAGGTTAGGAGTGTTGTGACGAGGTGTTTCTCACCTGTCACTTAACAATCCTTACCGGCACTGGGGTTACCAGAAAGAAAACGTAGTTAAATTGTTGGTTCCGCCAGACCAAGGAACGAGGGCCCGATTCCACAGGGGCACTTCCAGGCTATGCAAAATTCATTTATCCACTCCTCTTTTTGTCTCGTTTTTTTCACATTCGAGAGTTACCTGTCAACTCGGGAAACAACAACACTCCAGGGTCTCGGAATTTTACCAGGTTGGTTTCCCCACAAGGAAGAAAGAGAGGGAAGGAGGATGAAATTACGCTATATCTGTTCCGCCTCTGGGTCTTCATGGGCTGTCGGCCATCCTGGAGTACAAGAAGAGTTTAGCGTATCACGGCACACGAACTAGAAGACCGATTCACCAATAGAGAGGCCGGCCTCACACTCTGAAAGCCCATTTCTAGAATCTCCGACAGTGGCACATGGCGCAAGGATCGGCCTTGTTAAATGAGGGAGATAAACCCCTTTTCTCATCCACTGTTAAAAATGTTATTCAATTACCGGGGGATGAGAAAAAAAGATCCTTGAATCCCGCAGGCTACCCTCAATAATAGTCCTCTTTTTTGTTGTGCTGCTAGAATTCCGTGACGTATTTCCTGGGAAGACGGTGGACACAGCGGTTCTGAGACGCGTGATTGGCTGGCGACACCAACGGAACTGAGAGGCACACGCTGTTTGACTCATCCTGTTGGGCGTCGGAGCGAACCCGTAGACTCTCCGGCATGCGGTTACTCACTCTCGTTTCTCGTATCAACTAGATGAGAGACTGAAAAAAAAGAATCAATTTTGTTGCGGACTGTTATTTGAAATTCCTCGAGAAAATTAAGAGAATTTTTTTTGGCGATGGATTTCTCGAGGGCCACCTATATTTCGAGCGTTAAGATTAGTATTTTCCGATTTTGACAAGCGTTTTGGAAAAGTGAAAAGTGGTGGATCAAATTCTGTAGAATACTATGTCCAAAACGATTTTCCACGTAACCTGGGTGCCCCTATTGGTGTCATCATTGTGCGTGTCTCCCCGTATCCATTTAACCTCACGATCTAATCGGGAATTTCGGCGAACTTCTTCACTTTTTTTTGTCTCAAGTTGATATTCGTGTTGATTCCTAAACTGAAATTCGAGCACTTGGCCGACATTGCATTGTAAAATTCAGATTTGGGGTCGACCACGTGCCTGACCACCCGCGAAGTCAGTTCTGTGATAGTAATAGATTTCACATTATATGTTCGCCACACGAGTTTGCAACCAATTTTTCTTAATAAGTGATGTTATAATAAAAACTAAATTTTTTTTATCAAAATGTTGGCCTCTAAATTTATTTGTGATTAGGTTAACCTCCACCCTGAGTGTCTTACTTTTTCTGAGTATAAACTTTTTACGCTTGGAAAAAAAGTGATTTCCATAGTCGTCGAAAGTCTGAAATAATAAATTCGTCATTAGCTCATGGCTTGTCTGGACCATCGTAATTCTAATCATCTTGGAGAATCCAGATCCGACCCTCCATAAGTGTCTGACGGTCATTATTTCTGACTTCATCTATAAATATTGTGAGGAGAAATACGCCGGAGAACAAAAGGGTTGCTGTCGAGGCTTTCGTGGTTGCACGGACCAAGTCAAGATTGACAATGTGTTTGTGTTGTATGCGAAACATCACCAACGCAAATCGCACATGGCCTACATTGGCTTCTAACAGGCGTTTCCCCCAATACCACATGTCCATTTACTTGAGGTCCTTAAGATATATAAGATATGTCCTCGTGTCATCCAATTTCTGGATCACGCACAAAGATTAAATGTTCTAGTCGTGGGGTGATGAGGAATATCCGGGCCTTGCCCATTAAACGAGAAATCTTCCAAGATGATTCACTCAGCGCCCTATGGTTTAGTTTTGCATTGAACTGTCTGAGTTGGACACTCAACAACACGTCCGCTTCACTTTGCGATTAAGAAGGTGCTTAAAACTGCTTTGCAGGGTTGCCTTAATCTGGTTCTGGCGTTCGGTCTTAGTGCAAAAAACATCACAACGGCAATTAACACCTATGTCATTCCTTTCCTGAAATACTCATTTGATTTGGTCTGCTGGTCCATGAGTGACCTCGAGAAGCTCAACAGAATTATCCGCGTAAAAATATCTGAGCACTGAATCCGTCATAAGAGGACAGCTGTAGAAAAAATAGTTCTACCACGTGAGCTTGGGGGAAAAGTAGTCATGGATGTTCGTCGATTGTGTCAGTCTCGGGTTGCACAATTGCGCGAATATTTCCAGAACAGGACTACCATCTCGCTCTATGAATAAATCTGTAGAGTTTACCTGTATATCCCCTTAAAACTTGCAGCTGTTGATGGTCAGAGTGTAGTGATGCTTCAAACTGTTCGTTAAGGTGGAGACAGGGAATGACCATAAACACGTCCTCAGTATGGCAGCACTGTGTCCCTCCTTGCCGCACCTCCAACAGGCCAGTGTCCTATCAGGACCCACACATTTAGCGGCTAAGTGCCCACAGCCGTAACGCCGGTAGCATCTTGTGGCCTCCATCTTTTTCCCTGAAGACTTTCTTTGTAAGGCTGACTCTAACTTTACCCGTCATTGCATCGCCAAAGTATCTCTTCACTGCCTTTTTAATTTCCTCTTTCTCCGTCGTTGAGCCAAGGTCCGAAATCTCGACCTCGACCCGAGGGACAAGCTCACGCACGTTTCCGCCGCTTTCAACGGCCTCCTCAATGGCCGAGGTGAGTTTTTCCCCGCCTTCAACTTCACTGCCGACTTCTATCAATAAGTTGCTTTCCCTGGTTTGCCGTACACCTTTGATTTTGACACCAAGGGTGTCCAGCTTCACTTCGCACTTCATATTCTCCAGGACATTTGCGTAGCTGGAGCCTTCGGCCGGTTTCATTAAAACCGCCTCGAGCCGAGCTCGCCTGTACAATTCCTTCTTCCTTTGGTGGTCTGCTGGTAGGTTGTCGGGTAACCTGGTGGTAGTGGTAGTTTTTTTTTGTACAGGAGGTGAGAATGCTTTTCAAGCACTGAGTGTGGGGCTTTCCAGGGTAGTTGGAGTCTCAGCTGCACTTCCAAAGAGAAGTACGACTGGCATTCCCCCCACCAAAGCCGTACCCACTAAACTTGCCTCTCCTGCCTGCCAACCCATGCTTCTGAATCCGATTTCGCATTACTTCAACAGCATGGGTTATGGACATCCATACTCCGGTGCCCAGATGGTCAGCCTGCTTGGCTTATCGCGCGCTTCCTCTAGGCTTTCTCGAGGGTGCTGCCTCCCGGAAAGCTGCGCATCTTGCCGTCCCCGGAAGATGGTCGGTCCAGGGCTTTTCCTCTTTAGCGGCGCAGACGTAACAGAAAGGAGTGCTGATGAACTCCGCAGCTCTGTGGCCCTCCTTGCCACATCTCCAGCAAACTTTTGTACTATCAGGACCACCACATTGGAAGTAGACGTAGAAGTGGTAGTAGTGGTAGTGGTAGTCGTAGTAGTAATAGTGTGTTTTATAGAGGTTGGTGAGAATGCATTTTACGCACCAAGTGTGGGTCTCGCCAGGGTAGTTGCAATCCCAGCCGTGATACAGAAAAGCAGCACGACTGACATTACTCCTATCAAGACCATACCCACTAAACTCGCCTCCTCTTCCTGCCAATCAATGGCCCCAGAACCGCTTTCGCATTACTACAGGGACATGGGAATGAGGCCAATACTACGTGCATCGGCGTTCCACTTTGTGAGCCAACCTAGTCTCCTCCATACATTGGTTCCAGCCATGATGCACGCATCGTCCTCAGTATCGCGACAATGTTGCGAACGGGCTCGTCGGCCTTCGACATCGTAGCTGGGTGTGGCTGGTTTCCGCTGATTATCACGATTTCTTCCAATCTTGTGAGATGCACCTGCTGTATACGTAAACGCATCGTCCTCGCCAGTGTGATATCAATCGCATCTCGGGCTCGCCGAACTTCGACACACATAGCAAGTTGGGGCTCAGACTAATACCTCTTACCTGGGTTCCCCTTTCTTTTCTACCCTCAGGACCGTCTCATCGTAAAGAGCAAACGCATTCCAGTAAGCCTGGAAGTGTAGCATCAACTTTACATTATTTTCCGGCGTTATTCTTGCGTCAACCATCTCTCCAACAGCCTCCCTAGTTCCCATTCAGCGATCACAGTGAAAGGACGTTTGTTCTACATTATCCACGACCTCAGTTGATCAGTAGATACAAAACGGACTGCTTTTCTTCTTTGGTTTGTTGAAGTATGCATAAAACATATTGTGCCCAGTCAACATCTGCGTAAGAAAGTACGTTGTTTCTCCATGTCTCCTGCTAACCCACAGAGCTATATCGCCTATTAGTTTGTATTTTACTTTACCACTTTCTTTTACTTTTACTTTTAACACTTTCCCTTGGTTTCACCAGCCTATCTTTGCTGCCATTCCGAAAGCGTTTCCTGCCTTCCCGGAGCCCAGATCCTGGTTGGCACTACGCCATCCTCTTGTTTTCTCTCATGGACCTCTTCCGCTCCAGCACAAGGAGGTCTATTGGTATTAACCCTGCTATGACGAGGATTGCAGCCTCAGATACCGTTCTGTATCCACTCGAGATGCGAAGGGATCATCTTCACTGCAAAGCCGACATCTTTCTCCGATACGTCTCGAATTTTAGGGCATCAGCACGCACCTACTTTTTGTATAGCAGAAAAGAGTGAACAGCGTTCATCAAGATTCTCGTTTTCCCGCTTTTGGCCGACTTATATTGGGCATAAGCCTCGTGAGCGATGCAGCCATCTCAAAAGCCTTCTCCGCCGCTCCCTTGATCTGCAACCAGTAGGTGACCTTCCTGTCTACCATCATTCCAAGGTACTGGACCGCTTCTCTGGCCGTAACCGTTGCTCCAGCGACTTTGTTCTCCAGACTGAAATCGAAGCGCTTCTGCTTAGTCAGGACCACCACATCAGTCCTGCTAGCAGCGAGGTCCAGGCCATAGGCATCAAGCCATCCTTTCACCAGACGGACTACATACCCGACTTTCCACTGAGCCTCTTCATCAGTCCTGGCTCTTATTACTGTCGCGATATCGTCAGCGAAGCCAACCAATTTGGCCCATTCCGGCACTGCAATCCATAGGACGCCATCATACGTTATATTCCACAGGCCTGGGCCAAGTGCAGATCCCTGTGCTACTTCTGCAGTAATTTTTCTCCGCCTTTGTCCCTTCGTGGTTTCATAAAAAAGCTCCTTATCACTCAGGTAATCTTTTATCCCTCTAAGCAGATACGCCGGTATCCTAAACCGCTGCTCAAGAGTATCTAAGATATCTACTCACCTCGCCGAGTTAAAAGCGTTCTTCACATCAAGGATAACTATTACGCTGGCATCCCTTGTTCTGTGATTTCCGATCCATGACTTGTGGGTCACTTCTACGACCCCTTTAATCGCCCCAGCTGTCGACCGTTTAACACGTAATCCGTACTGGTTCTGCGCCAGTCCACCCGCCTGCTCCACTGCCGTCAAAAATGTCCGCTAGGAGGCATGCATTAAACATGTTCGATAGCATGTAAGGGCGCTCCTTCGCGATGATATTGGCCACTTCTGCAGGCACAATATTAGGGCCTGGATCTTTTAATTTCCTAGGGGAAGAGCCGCTGACCAAAGATCTTCTATCCCAAAGATCGGTATCATCCTGAGCGCCTGAAGATTGGAACTTCTCTAAAATTGAGAATAAGCAGGTCTAACCTGGCAGCTATTTCAAAAATAGCAGTACCTCTGCTGTAGGACCAGTTCGTCCTCCTCTCTACTGCCTTAGCATTAAAGTCTCCTGCTACAATGACAGGGCCGTTCATATCGCGGTTGGTGTCCTCCAGAATCTCAAGTTTGCGCCTATACACTGCTATGCCCTCACTTGGGGAGGGGTATACGCTTATGTAAGTGGCGTGAGTACTCCTAACCGAGACGTAGCCATCCCCACAACCAGTCCCTGGACAGGGAATGCGATAGAGCATCTGATCCATATCGCCGCTGTGCCCAGATTATCCGAATGGCAACCCTGGCTACGTACGTCGCGAGCCTGCTCCGATAAATTAAGCAGATCAGCGCCGCACTCGTACACAATTTGGGTAAGCAGATCTTGGGCAAATGTGCTTCGATTAAGGTTTTCTTGCACGACTGTAGCCATCACGTCTCATTTTCCTCCCGAATTGCCTCTTTCTGCACCTAGCACTGGGCTGTGGCCCGTACTTGTCGACAGCGCTGCCATTCTTGCGCTCCGAGCACGGGTAGACATTTTGCTCACATTCACAGCATGCAGCTTTGTGGTCACCCTTTCCATAACGCCAGCAAATAGCATTTCTGTCCGTTCCCTTACACTGCGCTGCATGATGAAAGTCACCATGGCAGCGGTAACAGCGCGAGATGCTTTCCCTCCTTCTAACTCTGCAGTTCACCCAGCCAACTTTGACGTGTCCTGCCTCCATCAGTTTTAGCGCCATGACGTCGCTAAACTCGACGAACGGCATAGCATTTCCCCATCAATTTGCCCTCTCTCGCGCTGTTAGGAGGAGGTTAAAGATTAACCTCCTCCTTTTCGGTCGAGGCGTCCAGGTCGCGAAATTCAATCTGGGCCTTCGGAACCATCATACGCACGCATGTTGCATCCCCTACAGCTTTCTTGATTGCTTCGCTAAATTTGTCCTGGTTTTGCGACTTAGCTCCAAGTTAACGAAGACGCCACCGTTTCTCGTCTCTCTAATCGACGACACCTTGATTCCAATGTCCTCAGGGTTCACTTTGGACTTAATAACCTTCAAAACGTCCGCATACTTTTTGCCCCTTATCGGGCTGATCAATACGGCCTCATGACGAGGACGCACCTTTTTTTGTCAATCTGACTTTGGTCTCCAGTTGCTTGGTTCCATCAACCCGCTCTCTCGGAAACTCGCCCTGATCTGTCGGTTTGGGTTCGTCCATGGACCTTTGTCCATGCGCCAGCAGTATCCGTCAGTAACTGTTTCCTTTGGTTGGGTGAGGCTGTCCTCGGTGAGGCTAGGAGTGGTATCCCCTCACTTCCTCTTCTGTGTTTTTCTAGGCGTCTTTTCAGAGACACTTTTCCGAAGCTTCCTCCGCATTTTGCTGGGTGTATGCTAGGTTATTCCTTTTCCTCTGCTTACAACACGTATTCAAGGCAGAAATGGTCTTTTATATTCCTGCAATATCGTGATCAGTCAGACTCGCATTACTTGATTTTCTCTTGGTATTCTCCATAGTTTTACAGTTTATCAGCGCATCGTGCGTAGCGGTGCGGGCCAAAATAGCTGGAAAACTCCCTTTCAGACCTTAGTCTGAAGGGGCTAGCTCCTCATGAGCGGTCGCAGCACACACCTCGGAAGAGCTAGACTCGCATCATACCCTACACAGGCGGAGAAAAAACCGGACATAGTTCGTGTCATTCCCAGTGGTCTGCAAACGTCATCGATCGTGGTTTTTTTCTCGGTCTCTCCTTCACCTAGCCTGCTTGGCCCGCGAGGCGTATTTTATTCCCGCCCTACCCTCTATATCTAGCAAACATTCCCCTATCTGCCACCTGGGGATACGACGTGTATGGGTTATAGACACCCACCGCGGGTGGTAGTAGTTGTAGTAGTGGTAGTAGTAATGGTAGTAGTGGTAGTAGTGTTAGTGGTAGTGGAAGTAGTAGTGGTTGTAGTAGTGTTAGTAGTGGTGATCGTGGTAGTGGTCGTGGTAGTTTTTTTGTGGAGGAAGTGACAATGCTGTTTACGCACTAAGTGTGGGAGTTGCCAGTGTAGTTGAAATCTCAGCAGTACTCCAAAGGAGAAGTGCGACTGACATTCCCCCTACCAAAGCCGTACCCATTAAACTCACCTCCTCTTCCCGTCAACCCATGTCCTCAGAACCGCTTTCGCATTACTTCAGGGACATGGACATAAGGCCATGGTTGATGGTCGCTCCGGGGTTTTTCGTCTCAAGTGGCGCAGAGGTAACAGGAGGAGTGCTGACGCACTCCGCAGCTCGCCAAAGTGTCTCTTCACTGCATCCTCAATCTTCTCTTCCTCCGTGGTAATGTCAAGGTCCGTGATCTCGACCTCAACCCGAGGGACAAGCTTAAGCACGTTCCCGTCGCTTTCAACAGCCTCTTTGATGGCTTGCTCAGCTTCTTCATTTGTCTGGGTCCCCTTGGATGGCATGTCGTCACGCCCTGCTCTCCTTTTCGTCTCCATTACTCTTTCTGCTACAGTACGACCGAGGTGATACTGCAGTTCCTTCGAGAACTTGCTAGTCTTTAATCCCACGTGCTGCTCCTGCTGTGGCCATGGTGATGTCCAAGACGGTCTCCTGGTAGCCTGTTCTTCTGGAGGTCGTCGAGTTTTCGCTGTTGATGATGGTCAGATCCAATCTTGCAGCCATGTCAGTGACCTCTCGACCCCTTGTATCTGTCCATGTCATGCCCCACTCACATGACTTGGCGTTGAATTCGCCTGCAAGGATGATTTCTCCATCTAGGCCAAGACAGAGGTCTTCATTCTCTTCCAGCTCCTTACGAAAGACCGCCATTCCCTCGTTTGGCGAGAGGTAGCAACTAACAATTGTCACCTTGCCGCGTGTAGCTCACACGAATCCATAACCCTCCACCGTGACAATGTACCGAGAACTCGGTGCTGTTAATCACCCAGATAGTTGCTAAACAACCCGTATCGTCGAACCACGTGGTGTATCGTGGTGGTGGTGGTATCGTGGAAGCTTGAACCAGCTTGCAGCGATTCAGGTTGCCTTGAAGCACTGCCGCCATCCAGCTCTTTCGTTACACTTTCAATCGGCCTCTTTGTGGGCCGCACACCTAGATGAACCAGGTATATGGTCAACTGGTCTGCTGTCTTCTTTCGTTGAGCAAAGAGAACACTTTGTTTCATTTGTGCATTGTGCAGCAATGTGGCCTTCCGTGCCGCACTTCAAGCACTGCCGTTTCCGTCCACTCGATTGCATTCTCCCGCAATGTGACCGTAGTCAAAGCAGCGGAAGCAACGTTTAGCTCTTTCTCTAATGCGGACCCTACAACTGACCCACCCGATTTTAATGTGGCCGAGCTGGTTCACCGTAAGGGGCATCTGTCTCCTTTAATTCCACGAAAGCCATTAGGCTCCCTCGAAACTTCGTCTTGGTCATATTGACCGTCACGTCCTCGACAGCTTCCTGTCCTAGGAAATGTTTCAGAGCCTCCTTTATTTTGTCTGTAATGGTTGCAACATCTAGATCTCGTACCTGCATCTAAGCACGTGGCGCCACTTGCCGGGCTTCTCCAGTTTGTTGGATGGCCTTTTGCAGCGCATCAATAAACTTAACACGGTGTTCGTCTGGCGCACCCAGTTCCAACAGTACATTACCCTGTAGGATTTTCTTGATGGCCCTGATTGCGACCTTTATTTCGTCTGGTTTAACGCTTGCTCTGATGTCTTTAATAACTTCAGCGAAGCTATGTCCGGCTGCTGGTTTGATTATCACTGCTTTGGCTCGGCCTCTCCTGGGCCTTCCACCTTCTTTCTTCTTTGTTTTGCTCGTCGCGTTGCTTGCCTGTTCTCTCTCTTCTTTTCTCTTGCAGCCAACTACCTCATTCCAACCTGACGTAGCTCCCTCAGACTGGGTTTTCTTCGCAGACATTGAGGTTTCTTCACTCCCAGAGTTCGGCGTGCTTGTCAGAGGTCCCTTCCTTTTGGATTCAAACCTAGACGTCCCTTCCATAACGCTGCTTCTGTTGTTGTGTATTTGTACTCCCGGTGTGTGCTAGCGCACCCCTCTCTCTTCTTTCCAGGCTTCAAGCTTTTCTCTGGCCTCTTTCGAAGCCATTCTTTATTGAAGCGAAAGTGCCGGCGTAATCTTGCTTCCTCGTTCTTGGGAGCAGCTCCTAGTGGTAGTGGTAGTACTGGTTTATTTTTGTAGAGGAGGTGAGAATGCTCTCTACACACTGAGTGTGGGGCTTGCCAGGGTAGTTGAAATCACAGCAGTACTTCAAAAGAGAAGTACGACTAACATTTCCCCTACCAAAGCCGTACCCAGATACTCACCTCCTCTTCCTGCTCACCCAGGACTCCGGAACAGCTAATCGCATTACTTCAAGGCACGTATATAGGCATCCCCTCCGTACTTCGGCGTCCAACTGGTCAGCCTCCTTGGATCAATGCACCCTTTTTTTAACTTCCTCGTGGGTGCTGCCGCTTGGAACACTGCGCATCTCACAGTCCCGGTAGATGGTCGGTCCGGGGCTTCCCATCTCTAGAGGCGCAGAGGTAACCGAGTGGAGTGCTGGCGCACTCCGCAGCTCTGTGTCCCTCTTTGCCGCACCTCCAACGATCTTTAGTTCGGTCAGGACCACCACAATTCGCTGCTAGGTGCCAAAACCATGGCAGCGGAAACACCGCATGATCGTGGTTTTTTTTTGCACACTGCGGGACACTCATCCAACCTTCAGGCCAACCATTTCTTCTCCAAAGTGTCTCCTTTTTGCTTGGATAACATCTCCTTTCTCCGTGATCATATCAAGATCGAGAATCTTCACCTCAACACGGGGGACTAGTTTTCGCGCGTTCCCCCTGCTCCCAATGCCTCCTTGATGGTAGGGGACAGTTTATCCCTGCCCTCTGCTTCACTACCGATTTCAATTAGAATGTTCTCTTCCGTGGTCTGCCCTACACCCTTAATTTCGACACCAAGGGTTTCAGGCTTCACCGTCTCCTCGATATTCTTCAACACACTTGCGTAGCTGAAGTTCTCAGCCAGTTTTACCAGTACACCTTCAGATCAAGATCGTCTCTGCAGTATCTTCGTTCTTTGGGGCCTACTGGTAGGTTTTTCCTCCTTGGTGATGGTTCTTTCGGACACAGGTTCAGTTTCCTGTACCCGCGTCTTAGGCTTTTTCAGCGCAGGTGTTGTCACGCCAGCCTATGGGGGACTCGCGATGAGCTCTCTCGTCCTCTTCCCTGTTCAGGAAGTCGAGGGACAATTCACACGACGTCCTGTTATTGTTGTGAAATTTCAATTGCTCCAACACGAACAATGCCTCCTCCAGTCCATCCCTAATCGGCATGTACATTTTTCGGTGCGTTCCGAAAAACTGCACCATTTTGATTAGCACATTCTCCATCTTGTCGAACTGCTGGGACTCCTTCTCTTTCAGCTCATAGATCAACCTCTTGTACTGCTTGGCCTGCGGCCTGTCAGCATTTCTTAACTTCCATTTTTCCTTGTTCTCATCGACGTTAATCTCCCCACCAAACACGGCTTTACAAGAACTTCTATTTAAATTGACTCCTTCCATAGTGAGTTTCACAAGTAGCTAGGGAAATATACGGTTCGCCCCTACAGAACCCTGCATGCGGGAGCGAAGTCTATTTACTCTGGGAGGCGACCTGGTATCCTAGAGACACCGTATGGAACATCACTCCCTGGTGCCACTCAATTTTTGGCACGGTTGTTCACGCCTTGACTTAGGTTGGTTTTTCTTTCAAAACCATCCCTGGACCATTGTCCGCGACTGCTTATTGAGTTGTGTAACCATATTCAGTAGAAACCACCAGTACAGGGTCCCTCTATTCGTGACCGAAGGACGCGCCCGGTAGCCTGGTCGAGGGCCCCGGGAGTAGTAGTTGTAGTGGCGGTAGTAGTGTTAGTGGTAGTGCTAGTGGTAGTAGTAGTGGTGGTAGTGGTACTGGTAGTGGTACAAGTGGTAGTGGTGGTGGTAGTCGTGGTAGTGGTGGTGGTGGTGGTGGTGGTGGCAGTCGTGGTAGTGGTAGTGGTGATGTTGGGGGTGACAGTGATAGTGGGTAGTGGTAGTAGTGATAGTGGTAGTGACAGTACTAGTGGAAGTGGCAGTGGCAGCAGCAACGGCAGCAGCAGCAGCCATTTCAGCAATTTCCCGAAATTTTTAGACTTCTCGTTGGGGTTCTATGCATTTTCTGAGGTAAAAAAGTGCTTTTTCAATATTTAACCCCTTTGTTATTTTCACTATACCTCCAGAATAGTGAAAGATAGAATGAATTTGTTTTTAATTTTTGTTCACCATTTGAAAACGAAGAAAATCTCCTATCGTTAGTTTTAAAAAGTTGGTTAATTTTTTCGAATTTGACCTTTTCCGTAAAACCCTCATTTTTCGTGTTTTTTCTTTATTTTTTCTTATTATCTCGAGATCTATTTGGACATATCTGTATCATTTTCCACAATGATTGAAAATTATAATAAAAAAATTAATGTCTAGGGTTTTGCCGGTAGTTTAATATACTGGGAAAGTGTAAGTCTTTTCCGAGATCCTTTCATCATTAAAACACTTTTAAGACCTTGTCCCAAAATTTTTAAAAATATTATTGGATTTGGAAAAAATTGTTATAAAAAACACTTCTTGACCTCCGACTGCTTGACCTCGGATATCTTTACCTCTTCCTCATTGACCTGTGACATTTCGACCTCCGGCAAATTGACCTCTTCCTTTCTGATCTTTTTCTTCTCGACCACTTCCTTCTCGACTTCTGACTTCTTAACCTCCGACTTCTTGACTTCTGACATCTTGACCTCTTCCTTCTTGATCTCTTTTTCATCGACTTCTTCCTTTCAGACCTCTGACTTCTTGATCTCTAACTTCCAGACCTCTTTCTTCCTGATCTCTTCCTTCTCGACGGTGTCTTTCTTGACCGGGCAGAGATGTCGGGTTTTCAGGTCGAGTTGCAAACCCGAAATTCGACCTGAAAAAATTCTGATCCGACTCGTCGGGTTCGGGTTTTTAAAAATTTTGCCACACCTATAACCTGTTAGTAGGCAAAGCGGCAATCTCCTATGTGAGTCCAAAGATCGCGAATGATGGGAGGATGAAACGCGGCGCTTCCCATAAAAGACGTCACGCCGCCCAAAACGGCCAGTTGAGTTTTTTGCGGGCGTGCCTCAAGGACCAAGGGGTGCACCTTAGAAGTAGTTGGTTGACTCATATTTTCCCGCCGCATTTTAAATGATTAATTTTGAAATAAAATGTAAAATTAAAACTTTTCAATTTTATAAATAGTTCAGTTTGTATTATAGTGATTATAATATTGTAATACATACTTAGGTGCTCAAATTGCTTAAAGTACTCGAAATGCCTATTCGTTAGGCTGGCCAGGCGAGATGAAGTGGCATGATTGATGAAAATTTTGTACGCCTCCCGTCCCCCATTTAACCTCTTTCAGCTCCACTAATAAATTTGCAATATTGTTTACGGCCAGCCATACGAATATCCACAGCCTAAATTGTTCGGATTCCATGTCATCAACGGCAGAGAAAGTACAACCGTTTAAAGCTGCTTCCAAAGATAGAATTGAATTTCTCGCCTCTTTTGAGGTTTTATACACAAAACATCTGATAAAATTATAAAAAAGTATCAACGAAGGCGCAAAGTTCACCTTAAGCACACAGTGGAGCTTATATAAAACATTGAATGCTGAAATTGGACTTGCGCGATCATCCAGTTGAATGCAATGCCCGTCAGCTTGAATGAGATATCTGTATTTTCCATTCCCGCAATCAATGCATATAATGTACGGCTGTACATTTGTTTTTTGTTTGTTTCGGAAAGCATTCATGTGATCGTCGATTTCTGTCCCCAACTAAAACGTTGATATAAAATTTGAAAATTTTCATACCATACAAACACTTTAAATTTCTCAGCGAGTGGAACTGCGCTGGTGGCTTTAGCACTTCCTCGCCACTTTTTCCTTTCGCCTGAAAATATACATGCTGGTTATTAATGGTCATAAAGTTGGTGTTTGGTAATGAAGCAAGCAGAATTATCAATGCTCTCAAATGTTCTGCAATTTCAAAACAAGTCGATGATTAATGAGAGTAAGAGTAATTATTATATTTGCTGAAAAAAAGTTATGAATAAAGAGCGAATTGGAGTCACTGTGTAGTTAGCTGTCGAGCGCTACTCAGCTCCCACACACACACACACTCTCACACACTCGCAGAGAACCCCGGCTAGACCATAATTTCTTCTTGATAATTCCGAATTGAAAGCGTTTGAAATATAAGAAAAATGTATGAAATGATTTTGAATTGGAAACGTTCCAATTCAAATTATTTGAAACAGGTAAAATTTTGAAAAACGGACAATATTTCGAATGGAATGAAAAGGAATTGAACTTGTATTACTTCTGAATGAAAACGTTTCAAATTAGATAATTTCAAATTGAAAAAATTTCAAAATAGAAGCTCTCGAAATTCACAACCTTCGAACTCATATTTCAAAATTTGGCGAATTCTATAGGGAGAAGTTGAATTTTAGAAAAGTTTGTCTAATCAATCTTAACGTCAAATCAGAATTTTTTAAATTAATAAAAATTCAGGTTTCTATAATTTTAGAAGCTTTCGCTTTGAAATATTCAATTCAGTTTTCAATTCCAACTCCTTGCCAATGAAATTGTTCAAATTTAAAAATTTTAGTTTGAAGGTTTTGAATTTTCAAAGCTCCTCTTTAAAAAAAATTTTTAATTCAAAATTATCCATTTTCAAACGCTTTTATTCGGAAATGATACAAGTTCAATTCCGTTTCATTCCATTCGAAATATTGACCTATCTCAAAATGTTACCCAGCTAAACTATTTTGAATTGGAACGTTTTAAATTCAAAATCATTTCATACATTTTCCTTCAATTTTCAACGCTCTTAATTCGAAATTATCGAGAACGAATGATGGTCTAGCCGGGACTCTCCGCGTATGAGAGCCGAGCGGCAGCTGTTTTCCTTCTTGCAGTAGGACAGAATTTTTAGAGCATAAACTGCGGGAAAATCTCCAACGAATGTATCGTTAATATCCTCTTCCTTCGTGATCATTTCGAACTCCTGCTTGATCTGTTTTGAATTGATGTAAAAGATTTGAAGCGATTTGAAAAACATTTCAAATGAATTTATTAAATTACATGTTGAATTTGAATTTCTAATCCGAATAAATAATGCAAAATATGTAGAAAAATCACATTTAAAATTATTCTATTCGCTGAATAATTTAATATGAAGTTACCATTTCACCATTATAATCAAAAAGTCGAGGATATTGATTGTGTATATCTCCAATTGAAGGATTGCTATTTTCGAATCATTTCCGCCTGTTTGAGTCTTCTTTAACGCGGTAGAGATATTCTCTCGTTCTTTCGCATGACGCAAAGTATACTTCATGAAATATACCTGGAATAATAATTTCGAAGTTAATAATTTGAAAATGGTTCAAATCAAACTTTCTTCTTTTTATTTGTATTTTCACTATTTCATTCAATTCCTCCTCGGATAAGAGTTCGAGATTTTCATAATCGTCCTTCTTTCCACAAGAATTGACAAAATTCTTCTTCTTCATATTGTACTCTTTTCTGAACCCGGTATTTTTTTTCTCACATTCCATAAACGCACTTCCAAAAACCCTTTCCTAGTTTTTCGATCACAATAGTTTTCTTATAAACAATTCAAGAATAACGTTAAAATATAAATAAGTGAAATTAGAAGAAAAAATAAAATTAATAACTTACACATCCGGATTCTTCATACTGGCTTTTCCAATTTGGAAATTCTACAATAATTGCTATAGCCAAATTCTATTTAGCTTCATCTGGAGGATAGCCAAAAGCCAAACGCGCAGTTACAATAATTATTATCAGTATAAAATATATTGCATAAAAACCTCAAGATAGTGTACAATTTTTAATTGTATGCATTTCTAATACATGAAGTTGAAATACTACAGTGAGATGAATGTATTGAGTCGTCATGTGTCAGAGTGATAGAGAGATATTTTCCACTGACGAAGTTTCCTTCACGAAAAAAATACATAAAAAAGTAAAAAATCCATAAAAGGAAATAAATGTAATTGATAAAATACAAATTTATTTCTCATAATTCAGTTAAGCTAATTATTTCATGATTTTAATCATTTTGGTCGTTTTATCGTACTGCTTTCTTGTATTATTAAGCAGTATTGCCAGATGAGTTGTGCGCTAGCGTCGCCTTATAAACCTAAACTTTCCATTAAATGTGAACAACCATTTTAAATTTCCCACTAAATGCATTCAACTGAACAAAATTCTCAATTGTTACATGCAAAATATTATTGTTATTCTACTAAATGAACAAAAATAAACCTTTACATCTTGCGGAAAAAATACACGGACCTGGCAATACTGCTGAGAAGCAAACAGGCAACAAGCATCATTGAAGCGTTTCAACAACGTAGAGGTTATATTTTCGTGACTATCGTGTCTATTTCTACATTTGCCTTTTATTAATTTGAATTTGATTGATTAGCATTTTATTATTGATTTTTTATTTTATTGATTGATTTATTGATATTTATTGATTTTTATTTTATTTATTGATTTATTATTTTGATTATATTTATTATATTTTATGGATTTTTCACTGTTTCTATGTACACAATGGTTACGTAAATATAACATTTACATTGCAGAGACGTTCGTGTACTTCACAAGCACATGTTACATTAATTCACCTCGAAAATAATTCTTCCCAGTAGTTTGTCCTTTTTGCTTATATCGACAAAAATCCTAATCGCTCATACTTTAATTATTTTCACTTAAAACTCGACACTTGAAACTTCGTTTTTTCACCTCTTACACTCCAAAAATACACACAAACGCACTCACCGCTGTGAAGATTGCGAGCTAGACGCTTAACGAGCTCCGTCTCTTTACAACACTGAGTTGCGAGCATGCGCCGTTAGTCCGGATGCACCTATTTCACTTTTGCACAGAGTATCTTTGGGAACTGACTGAACGGAATGAACAATTACTTATCCAGAAATAATAACTGAAAAAAAATTAGTTACTTGTAATGACAAGTCCAATCGGTAATGTTTGACTGCTGGCCATTCAACTATTCCATCAGTCAGACTCCAAAAAATAACTTATATTTCAGTTGAACATTGTTGTACTGATTAAATCAATTAGATTCTAATTGATTCAAATTTAGAGAGTACATCTCTCCAAAGGGAGAAAGTCATAAGTATCAAGGATATTTTACTGACCCCTATAATTTGTTCTAAAAATGGAATAATTGTTTAAAAGCAGGCGAAAATTCATTTCCCTATCTGGTTTAGAAAAGGCATTTATTTCTGATCAGGTCCCTGTAGTGCGACACACTTTGACTAACATTTTTCTAAGAGAGAAACTCAATAAGAATCATTTTGTGGAAATTATTTATTTGATGAATCAATTTATTCAAATGAATTTCATAGATGTTTTATTGATGATTAAATTTATGACGTTTCATTGACGAGCAGAGCAAGGTGCACCTTTTCCCCTGGTCTAAGAAGTGACGTGTTATAAATAATCTCCTGACTATTTAATTTCAATTACTTATAAGCGGGAAGGAAACTACTTCCAACTCTGGTTAAGAAAGCGCCTGATTCGAATCCTCAGAATAAAAGATCTTTTTCGGAGAAAAAAAAGTCGAATAGTTAGAATCCCAGTGAGGATATCCGGTAGAAAAAATTGCTAAAAAATTTAGAGACTCTCTCTCTCTCTCTCTCTCTCTCTCTCTCTCTCT
>JAUMHM010090324.1:0-27077 GCA_032362435.1 Melikaiella ostensackeni
CTCTCGCCTGTTCTTTCCCTTCTCCTCTAAAATCAGCGCTTTCGCTCTTAGGTCCCTTTCTTCGGAGCGCGTCACAATATTCATTTCCGTTGAGAAAAACCAAACATAACGTCAAATACTGCAAACTAGTCAATCTATCAATACTTGATGATTTTCGTTTGGAAATTTCAATTTCCGTCGAGAAAAACCAAACATAACCTGAAATACGGCTAACTAGTTAGCATTCATCAATACTTGATCATTTCTCTTGAATAATCACTTCCGTTGAGAAGAAATAAACACAACTTCAAATAACTCTAAGTAGCTGGTCTTCATCAATACTTGATGATTTTTACTTAAAAATATCCATTTTCATTAAGAAAAAACAACTATAACCTCAAATAGCTCTAACTAGTTGGTCTCCATCAATACTTGAAGCTTTCTATTTAAAAATATTAGTTTCTGCTGAGAAACCCTTCTTTTTTTCTAAATGATAGATTTTAATAAGAGTGTAAATAATATTCTCTACAGTCTGTTTACTTTTCCTATCGCATAAGCAATGTAACGAGCGGAACTTAATTTCCGCGCGAAAAGTTCAAATAATTAAAATCTGATTTAAAAAATAATAATTCAAAAGTTTTGATTTTATATTCAATCTTCATCGATGGCGAGTCCGTTTTCACAATTGGGGGTTTGAAAACCCAACTCTAGCGACGTAAACTCCCTCTGAAAATCTTCTTAAATTAAAAAAAAACTTAGTTAAATTTAAAGATTCAATTGAAATAAAAACTGCTAATTTTGAAAGTGAATCAACAAATAAAGATTTTATTAATCTGGTCTTTTGAACTCTAACTTTACAGAAATCTCAAGTTTAATTTTTAGATCACAAATGAGCAGCGGCTGTGTACCAGATTCATCTGATCTTTTGCTTCCTCGTAGAGAGCTTCGATACCGTCGCAGCGGTCTTCAGCTTCCTCCACACTTCCATACATTCTTTCATTACGCATTGACCCTAATCCCTACTCTTAAATGCTATATTTCTTCTCACAAATTTAACTCTTTCTAATCTAATCTAATCTAATCTAATTCTAATCTCCTGAACCCAACGACGAATTGCGTAAAAGCTAACTCTCTGTTCTCGTAAAAAGCCATCGAGCACAATAGAGTCCAAGCGTGACTGTTGTATAAACAGTTCTGTCATCGAATGTCCGGAGATCTTATCCAAACCTAACATTTTCGAGACACTTTTCAAATCGGTTTATTTCATTGCTGAACCTAGCGACTCTATATCGCCGCTTCGAAAATAAAATCTAAATTATACATCCTGTTACCAAAAGTTATGGCCTATTTCGTAAAATGAATATGAAGCTAATATTTAATCTCAAATATACATTCGATCACATTTATCATACTACTCTCGACATTTTATTTATACAAAGAATTCTTTTTCGGTAAAGATCTCTTCTTCATCATGCCGACTTGTCCGACTATTGCTTGCCAATCTTTTCTTCGAAATATATTTCATTCCTCTATTAAAATGTATTCGCTTTTGATTTCAGTTATTTCAAATAATAAAACCGCGCATTTTATGTCACCGATGGTGCTGTTCGTAGCGACAAGAATGCGAATTATATCCGCTCATTACAGCAATGTATTCGTTGCGCCATCTATTAATTATTATAAAGAAAAACCTGCCTCCATTTACCGACTTTAACGCTACTTCAGAACCGTGAGCCATTCTTGTTAGCCTGCATTACATGTTTAACTTCGTACACTCTGAAAATATCGTTCGTTCGAGAAAATTTTCATCTGCCGAATTCGAGTTCTGCGAAACAATACTCTACCAAAAAAACCGATCCGACAATAGCGCGAGTCGAATGTCGGTTTCTCGACATTCGAAGCGCGTCCAATATCAGTTCGAAATCGAATCGGATTTTTTCGCACACGTCTAATATTAAATTTACTACGCAACGTTCAGCTCATTTACTATAAATGTTCAGTGCTCTGAATTATAAGAAAATGATTGTTTCTTGTGATTGTGCTAAATCTTTACAACTCATTTGAAATGAAAAGATCAGATTGCAAAAAGTTTGCTAATGTATCAATTAGAATTGAAATATGACGTGTAGGTGAAACTTATTCTGATGAATGAAGCTAAAGAAGAAACTTTTAGATCCGAAAAATAACTTCTAGGTTAGCTTTGTATTATTGCATTTATTTGATTATTGTGGTACTAATAATAGATTCAGTTGAAGTTATCCGTAAACAAATTCATATATTATAGTTCAATTATGAAAATTACTTGATCCGTGAATTATAAAATGAAAATTTAAATGCTAAAAAGTATTACTACGGATCTTACTACACGTGTTGTAATTTAAGACTACACTTCCAGAAATGTGAATTTACTATACAAATGCATAGTAAAAGAGTGGTAAAATTACATAAATTTTTAACGGCGTAGTATTAACCTCAGTAGTTTGTAATTGTAAAATAAATTTTTCTATGTAATACGAGTATGGTTTACTCGCAATCGCGGCGTAGTTTGGAGCAGCAAAGTAGTTATTTGTTCGAGAGGGAGAAGGGGTTTGTTTGTCGGCCCAGGCAAAAAAGTGTATTTTAAAGGCGGATGCGCATTCGTTACTTCGCCTCAAGCTCACTGTTCTCACGACTGTTCTGTGCGGTATTTGTCTTTTTAAACTAACCTCAAACGAAAAACATAATCGACGTAGTTTCATGAAAAAACTCAAAAAACATACTCTTATTACATAAAATATCTTATCTGCCGAGGAAGCGAAGTCTTTCTATGGTCTTGCATGTTTGCAATAGCTCACACTCAGTCGTAAAAAGTCTATTTTGCTTCCCAGATGCACAACATACTATTCTGGCTAAACGAAATGGATTCAGTCTAAATATACAGAAGAAAACACATTATTGATATTATGGTAAAAACTTGTGTAGCAATTCAACACTTTTATATTGAATCAGCCTTAAAATAAATAGGGAAATTCGTTATGAATAACCGTGAGCATTTTTTTATGAATTATATTAAAAGCTCATCAATAATGACATTTTGTAAGAGTGTAAGTTCCCGAGATGCCGCATTAATAAAGTCCAACTATTTTTTTAGAATGTGTGCGGCAAAGAGGCAGCAATGTGGCGTGCTGGTGCATTCCACAGCTATCTGTACCTCTTTGCCGCACCTCCTGCAACTCACAATGCAGAGGCAGAGGTCAGCTTCGCTCTGGGTCCTACTTCAGTTCCCACCTCGATGACAACTTCTTTCTCTTTCGTCTCCATAAATCCGTTGATATTTACATCAAGATCGTCATGTTTGACTTTGTTCTTCAAGTTCTTGAGGATCTCGACGTAGCTGCATCGCTCAGACAGTTTGATAATAACTGCTTCGGAACGCGCACGCCTTAAGCTCCTTTTCTCCTTCGCTAGTTTTGTTGCAGGTTTCCTTCTTTTCTTTGCATCTCGGGTTAAATGGTCCTGCTCCATCAACTCCAGCCTCAGGCTTCTTCACTGCCGGTCTATACACGGTGATCTCAGGGGGGTGATGGTAGGCTCCCTCGTCCTCTTCCCGTGAACGGGAGCGGGAGTTGCCTTGGCTTGGTTCACCGTGTAAGTCCCCATGCAGGTCATTTCCTTCAATTTAATCCAGATTTCTGTTAGCTATATTTGCTGACAACACGAACTTCGCTAGAGACCTTGCTTTGAAACACATTCTTAAAGCACGCAAGGAAATTTTTGCCGACAAATCCCTATGAAAATTCGAGGTTCCAAAGTTTAATTCGGAAGGAGCAGATGATACAAAGTTTATTCTTTTGGAATCAGACCAAAATTATTGAGCCAACTGCAACCTTGAAGCTATCAGAAAGAACTACGAGAAAATGTTTCTCAGGGTAACGCCGTCGCCAGGTTGAACTCAGAATTTCATTATCACTCACAAGAAGTCGAGAGGCCTGTAAAGTTTGTCAATGAAGTTTCTGAGTCAGCCTGTGAACGGGATGCGAAGAAAGGTTTGATATTGACAAGAATGAAATCAAGACAAGCGTTGCCGGAATTCAAATGGGAAGGATAATGCAAAATTCACAAGACCTGTTTTGTATAACAATTGTCAAAAAAGGCCGAGAGATACATGATGCAGTGTTTGAAACAAATTTTATACATTATTGACAACTAAGCACTGGCATTTAAAGAATACAGTAAAGGTGACACTAATACCCTCTTAGAGCAGAAGGTAATCATTATAGAAAATTGTTTTATGAAACTGTTTTGCTCAATTTTTGCCGCAGGATTCTGATTTTTCATTAATATATAATTATGTAAAAGAATTCAGAATTCAAAAAATTTTGTTTGTCAAAAGTTAAATGATAAAAATTTGTTATTCATACAACATCAAAAAACAAAACTTACGTCAAAATTACCACTCCACAGAAACTTATTGAACGGATCCCATCATGTCTCAGGAAGTTTACGGCCTGGGGGGAACCCAAGGATATTTTTTGATTAGCATAAATCTTTTCGTGAGCAATAAGGGTAACAGTCTACAACTTTTTTTGCTCCACGCGTTTTGGATTTCCAAGAAAGAATTTTTTCGACAACCTCTAATGCGGATGTGGTTTGAAATCATCTGGAAGGTCAAACTCATCGGAGATTCGCCGAAAAGTGCTGAATAGGTATTCAGTAGAGGAGCGCCCATGTCCAAAATATTAGAAAAAAGACACTTAGATGGTGGACGGGAAACGTGACCATTCGCAATTAGCGTGGAACATAATTGCGGCTTTAGGAGTCTCATGCTAGCGTTCGTCCATACCGTTAGAGAAGAAATGGTGCGATTATGGCCTCGATATTGACTTACTGCTTACGGCTTCAGGCCAATATGAGAAACGATCGATCATTTTTAGGAAGTACTTCTATCGGTCGATATATGGAAGTGTACCTACTATGTCCGTGTGGACATGATGAAATCGTCCCTTAGGAGCCGTGATTTGAGCTGGGAGGAGACGGTTATGTCGCGAAATTATACGTTGGAAGTCATTTGAAAAAATTTCAAAAAAGATTGTAATAAAAAATCGTGGCCTTGGGTGCTCTGTGGTCGCAAAAAGCACATAAATCTATACGCTGTCGAAAAAAGTTGAAAACGTAGATACAGTTTTAGACGCGGACATAGTTATGATAGAGACAGGTACCTACGGAGTCGATCTGACTCCGAAATGTCATGAAATTTTAAAAATAAATTTGTTTGGATGAGGTCGTAATACTCTCGTGTCACTGTTTTTATTTCGCCTTATGTGTGGACAAGGCATATGGATTGCTGGATGATTGACAAATCCCATCGTCCAGCATTTTTCCAAAAAGTTCAGCAGCAGCTCATTTGACAGGCGTTAAACGTCGTTGATATGAGTATTCGAGATCTGTGGTAAGGTTGTGATTTCAGGGAATTCCGCTAGGAACTTGGAATAGATAGCAAAGCGATCAATAATGCTAACCCGGAAAAAAATGGCAATTTTAGGAAAGCCTTATGCGCTAAGGCCTGTTGATGTGTCTACTGATCGCAATTCGTGGAGAAAATGAACTAGGCGGTAATGCGCTAAAAGATCAGCCCCTACAACAGGGTAAGAAACTGCGGCAACATAAAAGTTCCAAGGCACGTTGCGACGTAATCGGGTTTCAGGTTTACTCGCTTCTTAACAAAAGTAGATACACATGTATCGTCAGCCGCACCGAGAAAATTAGTTCATGAAGATTTCCACGACATTCAGGTAATTGGACATTTTGACTGAATTTGAAGTCTTGTCTAGTGACTATTTTCATGCCAGTGTGAAAAATTGGAGAATCGTATTATAAGTTTTCAAAATCGTATATGATATTTTTTTACAATTAATCTCTCATATGTAATAAGAAATAATTAATATAAATAGTGTGTGAACTCATGAATAATTCATTGTAATATAATAGGAATAAAGTATTATTTTTCATACTTATATGAAAGTTGCAAAACAGAAGAGGGAATTTGGCATAAGGTAACTTGGGATTCCGACGACTAGTATAGTAAAACGCGAAGTTGGCGAGCGGAGAGTGCAAAAGAGGCGTGACACAAGACAGCAGATAGTTTGCATTCAAGTCGTCCAATTTGCGATTATAAGTAACAGTCTCCGTGGCGCTGAGGATAGAGTGTTGAGTTTATATTCCGCTCTCCTCAGGCATCTTGCATTCGAGCCCTGGTCTTGATATCGAAGAAATAAAGCTTTTCTTCGATATGGAGGATACTTCGATAACGACAAGGAGTTAATAGGATTGAAAGAAATGTTTTTTTATTTTATTCTCCGGCTGAATTTTTCACTCATGTAACTGAAGTTTACCATACTTCTGTTCAAAGCTTAATTGAGTAACTGAGATTATCGCGTGATCTCTCCTGAATTCAAAAAGACAGTAAATGAGCTTTTACGTTAAAAAGCATTCAAAAACTTAATATAATTCCCTCATGTCATCGGATTGCATCACCCCAGTCGTGTGAAATTCAATCAACAAATTTTCTCCGTGCGCATAGAGTGTTAAAACACCGACTTTTTGCTTGAGGACTTCTTAAACAGACGGCAAAAGTGAAATATCGGAACCGTTATCCATCGAAAATAAAAGTCCTGGATCACGATCGCGAATGTGAAGACCTTTAGGTCTATTGAAACCTGGACCGATCGCCCCCGCTCAGCTGCGCTATTTTTCCTGACCAGGTAGCGTTTTCGACGACGAAGATTGTGTGTATTTGATTGCCTTCTTACCGAATTCTTGACAGTAAAAACATCGACCGTTATCAGGAGAATAGCTGCGCCTATTTCGTCAACGTGAATTTGAACGCGATCGACCTAGAAGCTGAGACGAGGCATAACGAATTTCATTCACTAGATTTTCTACTTGTTTAATCAATTTCTCAATTGAAGTTGTCATGGCGCCCAACGGAGTGGCCGACGAGGTGGCCCATGCGCTTGCTGCATTAGCGAGATCATTATAATCTAGCGATGAAAGTTGCAGCTCAGCGGCCTTTACTACCTCAATGACCTAACTGAGCAAGGACTTGGAGATCATCGGTATTTTACGCGAAAAGGATGCCTCCAATTTGCGAAGGAAGTTGATCAAGGATAATAGCATTGATAATGTTTTCGGCACAAGCGCTGTTGTCTGAATCGCGCAAGCAATTCAAAAGAAGAGAGGTTTTTCTTTCGAAAGGTACCTCTGCCCTAAGAAGTTGACGTAATGGAGCCTCTGGCAAAATCGAAAAACTAGAAAGCAATCTTTATTTGATGCGCGTATATACATCAGCAGGTTGAGGATTAACGTTGTTGAGATCCTCAATGTGAGGGATCGAATGAACGTCGAAATGCACTATGAGCGAATGAGCCCGTGATAAAGACTATCAGGTGAGACGTTCTGCTAATAAAGAACCAGGATTCTGGGTTCTAGTGATAAAAATTTGGAATGTTTGGGATGCGTTAAGCTGTTCCAATACGATTTTGCATAGAGTTTCACCTATTCACCCTTTTCCAGTTGAAAAACTGAAATTCTATTCAGAATTTGAATTTATAACGCCATTTCGTTAATTCGTGCAAGCTGAAATGAGCTGCAGATTCAAATTTTTAATATTCAACAACTTTGAATTAGGAAAATTCGGGAGTCTTCAATTATTTATTTTTTATTTTAGATGCTTCAAAGTTCCAAATTGAACATTTTCAAGTTGAAAAGCTTGATAATTGAGTAATTTCGTACTCAGAACATAAAATATTCAAGAAGAAATTAGAATTTTTAAGACTTTGGAATTGAATCCTTCAAGATTCTGCAAATTCATTTTAAATTAAAAGCTCTAGTAAGTGTTGGAAATTTTTTAATTAAAACATCAAAAATTGCTTGGTTCTAAATTAAAATCATTCACTGATGCAGAACTTGAAATTAATCTTCTTAATATTTCAATAACCATTATTTCTAAATGAGAGAAATCGAGACATTCCAGATGAAAATTGTTGATATTAAAAAGTCTCAAATTAGGAGCATTTAAAAATTAAAAGAAATATGAATTCAAACGTTATTGTGCATATTTCATTTGAAATCCCCAATAGTTGAATAATTTTGAATTGAACATGGTAAAAATTTCATAATTTTTCTCTCATGCTTTATAAATTGCACAATTTTAAACTAAAGAAGCAAGTGAAATTGAATAATTATGAATTAGATCCTTCAAAATGATATAATAAAATTTTATTTCAAATTGCGAGGAACAATTTTTAATATAGTGTTCAATTTCAAACAATTTCTAGATTGAAAAATTCAAAAGGGCTTGCATTAAAAACCGTCTTGTTCGAAAGTTGAATTGTTCAAAATTGTACGTTCCCCAACTAATAGTTTAAATAGGTTGAATTAATAAATTGAAAATGTCGAACATTGTTTAAATTAAAATTTGAAACTCATGAGCGAGTGCAGTTTTTAATTGAAAGCCTTCAAAGTTGTTTATATATGAGTTAATTTCAGATTCAAAGTTTTGACAGTTGAACAGTTTTCAGTGTTTAGATATTAAATGTTCAATAAAAATTTTTTCTCTGTTTGAAGACCTCGAAATAAAAATTAGTCAATTTTGATGGCCTCTACTCTTGAATTATACATACAATTTTAAATATTTTTTGTTTCGAGAGTCCTTAATTTTTCATTTTCAATTATCAACGCTTCAAAGTTCGAAAATAGAATTGTTTTGCATTAGATTTGTATAAAATATCCTTTCTGAAGAGGTACTTCAAATTGTTAATTCAATTTTAAGAGCTTGAATTTTTAAATTTGAATGTGCAGGAACATTTTTCTAAAACCCGGAAAATGAGTTGTAATTATTTCTAAGTCTTGAATGTCCACTAGGGTGGCCCTTAGTCAGTTAGTTAGTTTATTGACGGACGGGGGGGGGGTCGCAATAGGGACACCCCCTAGCGCTCAGGCTATAAAGTCCATTGTGCCTCACCCTTATCAGATCGCTCCTAGTGGTCGGATGTAGACCTCTTAATGAAGCCTAAGATGTCGACCATTGTTTGCGTTGTAATTTTCTCGGGTTCCATGAAATGAGACCCAAGGATTTGTTGCCTGAGCCTGGCTAATGCCGGGCACTGGCATAGGACATGCAGGGATGTCTCATCATCTCTACCGCATTTCCTGCACTCTGTGGTGGGACTTAGCCCCATTTTGTGCTTATGATAGATCAAGTGGTCATGCTCAGTGCACATATGAACCACCAACCTTAAGTCATTCTTGAGTAACCTCAGGGTTTCCCTGGCACTGTCCATCCTGTACGTACAGCCTAGGATGGCTTTCACCTGTCGCCGACCCTGGATTTGTTTCCAGTACTCCGTGTGCTTCATCTGGATCCAGTTTTTAATGTCTATCCCGACGCAGCAAGACGCTAGCCTCAGACCCGGTTTCGGGCCTATGTACTCACTTACTGCACCGCTCTTCGCCAGCTGGTCCGCTATTTCGTTACACCTGATCCCTGTATGACCAGGAACCCATATGAGAGTCACGTTGTTCTTATCTGCCAGTTGGTTTAACGCCTTTTTACATTCCCAAACCAATCCTGATGTTATTTCTGGTATTCCAATTGCGGTAAGTGTCGCTTGGTTGTCTGAGCAGATTGTAATATACCTTCCAGCCGCGTCTTTTTTTATAAGTATTTCAGCGCAGCGGGGGACAGCCAAAACCTCCGCCTGAAAGACGGTGGCTTGTCGTCCGAGTGAGATTCCCATCCCCCTCCTTCCTGCACTGTCGTAAATTCCTGCTCCTGACCCTCCTTCTTCTTTGGAGCCATCTGTGTACCAAATCGCTCCTGTGGGAGCGGGTTGCCATTTGATTTCAACACATCCCTGCTTGGGATGACGACACGGGAAGCCCTGGTGAAGTTGAAGCGTTTTGTTATCCTATTCTGCCTCTTACATAGACTTGGTAGTATATTGATGTCACTTGGAAGCCTAGTATGTTTAGTCCCCCAAGTCCATCTGTCTGCTCTTCCCAGTCGGCTCATCGCCCAATCCGCCTCACTGGTGATTACAACGTGTAGGGGCTTCTCGCAGAGCATGTAAACTACCGCAGCCGTGGGCGTAGTCCGTATTGCTCCCGCCACCCGCCTGAACGCTAGCGTTTTTAATCGCCGCAGTCTATCCTGCATCGTTTTGAGTGTTGATCTTGGCCACCAAACCACGGCCGCGTATGAGAGCCTTGGTTTTAGGACAGCGAAATAAAGCCAGACTATTATCTTAGGCCCTAGACCACAAGTCAGATCGAAAGTTCTACTGCACATCCAAAATACCGTGACGAATCTTCTGCATAGCGTTTCTAGATGCTTCTCCCAGCTCAATTTACTATCCAGGACTTCTCCCAAATATTCAACCGACTCTGACATCATTAGCCTCACACCACGGAACGCTGGAGCGTCGACCTTCAGTTCTTTGTAATTTCTCGTAAAAATGACCAAGCTATTCTTTTCCGGATTCACCGAGAACCCCGAGCTATCGCACCAGAGCTCTACGATACGTAGTACTGACCTGGTTAGTCCCATCAATGTTTCCAGATGACCCCACCTGGGTAGGATTATAAAGTTATCCGCATATACTAAGGTATAAAAATCCTCCTCATTTAGCCTTCGAAGGAGGCCGTCGACCCGCCCTGTTCAAGCTGCTGCTCCACTTTCGTTAACACCGTATGGAGCGCTATTTCCACAGAGTATCCTTCCGAAAACACGTGCTGCTCTCTATACAATGGAGAGGCTATAAGCACCCCATCCCTGATATATCTTTCGACCAACTTCTCTAGCGTCTTCAAAATGAACAACGTCAGACTGATCGGTATAAAGTCTAAGCAGCAGTGTAGCTTTCCTTCCCAGGTTTGGGAATGAAGACCACTCTGCCGTCTTTCCTTGCTGATGGCACGTGCTTAAGGACGACACTCACTCTAAATAGTATTGTCAGATTTTTTCTCCGTGCCCTTCTTTAAAAGCACTGGATAAACGCCGTCCGCCCCTAGTCATTTAAAGGGGCCGAAGGACTCAATGGCCCATTCCACCTTCTTTATATCCACAACTTTGCAGCGAAATACCAGTCGGCCTTCTCCCTCTCCTAGTCCAAACAATCCTTCTCCCGGTCGGTTTTCCTTCGCTGAAAACTTGGGAAGTGAAGTTCCATCAGATGGTTCAGGGTTTTTTTCTCGTCCTCGTCGAACTCGCCATTTTTGAGCCTTATCAGCCCAAGGCGAGCCTTCGGATTTTTTGCCAGAATATTATGGAGCCTCGCTGCCTCTGGAATGCCTTTAGCTTCCCCCCCCCATTTTCTATACTTGATTGTACTTGTACTGCAATTGTTCTCATATGATGTAATCAAAGCCCTCCGCAAAAAATCCGCTGCGTGTTCTAACTCATCTATGGTACCATATTTCGTGGGAAACTCCACGAGCCTACCTTACAAGTTACTCCTTGTATGTGCCCCAAAGTGTGTTTCTGGGATTTCTGATCTTTAGAATCGCCGGTTTTCTCAGGGCCAACTGGATCAAGATATATTTGTGGTCCGTGAGAAACTCCTCATCGGAAACTCTCCAGCCCACTACCTTGCTCCTCAGGTCTACCGAGCAAAGAGTGAGATCAAGAACCTCACTCCCGTTTTTGTTTTGGAATGTGGGAGTATTACCTCAGTTTAGAATCTCCAGCTAAGTACCCACTAAGTATTCCAATAAGTCTCTTCCCCTATCGTTGATGTTCGTACTCCCCCACACTATATGGTGAGAGTTTGCATCACAACCCGTGGAGCAGAGCGTAGGTACCAAGATCGCATCCATACCCTTGACGAATATGCATGCCCTTGGTGCTTTTTTGCGTGGCCCCTTGAATATGAAGCCACACCCCCCGTTCGTAGGATGCAGTTTAGGAAACTAAGGCGCCTCAGAACGACCGGCGGATCCTCGGGGGTACCGTGGATCAGTACAGTCGCTCTGCGGATACTTTGGAAGCACTCGGTCCCCTGAATCACCAAGTTTAGTCCCTCCTTGAGTCTAAGAATTGGTGTCCTATCTACCAGCCAATCCATCGACTAGATGTCGGCAGCCTGTCCAGAACCTGTAGCCGTTTCAACTCCCTACTCGGGGGAGTATCTTTAAAGTTCTTCTTCCTCTTGCTCGAAAACCGAGCAGAAGGGGGTGGCTCCAGATGTTTCCGGCTTATCCAGGGTCCCTCATAAGGAGCCTTGGCTGTTATTAAAAGCCGTTCTTAACGAGCTTTTCTTTTCTGGGCACCATTACGGTTTTTCCTTTTTACAGAGAGCCCAGTCATACTTTCTTCTACCTCGGCAACTTGATTGTTGTCCTTGGTGGTCATTGCCTCCATCGCCTCAGGAAAGATAGCCCCTGTGGTGCCGCCGACCTTTGACGCGGGTTAGCTGAAGTTCCCAAAGCGGAGCCTTCATTGTTTGTTTTTAAATTTGAGTCCCTTATTTTGGTTCCACAAGTAGGTAGGGAAAAAAATGACACCCCCTGCAGAGTCCCGCTTGCAGGAAAAGGGTCTGGATAAAAGGTGACATTTTAGTTGTTGACCAGATAAATGATTTAAATGAATTGATGTCAAATTTTGTCGGTCTACTGGTCATATATATTTGTGAAAACGTTCAACGTTTCGCCCTTCGACGAAGGGCCTCTTCAGTTGTACACAATTTAAAAAACCATTAAAGTTCTCCATTTATTTAATTCTTCTGCACCTCTTCTTCTCTCCTCAAAATCTCCAAGTGTATCTACAGAATCTCTCTTTGATCTATATTTATTGTCAAGCAATTGTTTTAACACAACTCTTGCTTCACCAAGAAGCCTTCTTTGTGCTTCCGCATTCTCTAAATGTATCTTCTTTTGAGCCCATGTCCCTTGATTGCTAGCAGTCCACAAACCCTCAAGCAGTTCGAACTTTTCCTCCATTGTTCTGCTGGCTATTAAAATCTCTGCTTTCTCTAGTGGAAGTGTCTGAAGAAGGATCTGTGTAGCTTTTGTCCCGGGCTTGGCTAGGGTTGGAATTAATCCTCCTATGAAAGCTCTTTCTTGAGCATTGGTCACATGAGTTTTTATTTCAGATATACGGTACTCTGCGAACATCTTTTTATCGTTCTCATCTGTGAAAGACGCTAAGTGGTACAGAAGACCAGCATAAACTAGTCTAAGGAAAAGATCTAATTTGATACACATCTGGTAATTGTCCTTGAAGTCTCAAATAAGATAATGTGGTGATTGCTTCTTTTACAGTATCGTACTTTCGAAAGTCCTGAGCAAATACAATATGATCCTTACCTATAGTGTCGTTTATCACATCAGCAACCGGAGGAACTAGATGGATGGATGTGGAATGGTAGTTTGCTTAAAACAAGCGAGCTTGAGCTAATAATTCTACCGACACTTCACTCAAGTGATAAGTTTTTTTCATAGCTCCAATAGTCATCAGATCAATCTCTTTGGCTTCCTGACTAACTTTAGCTTCTTTTGTCCAGCATACTACTGCACCGATGACATCGTCTATATAGAGAGGAAAGTCTGTAGTTTGCCAAGCAATGCTGTTAATTGCACTGTTTATGACTGCTCCATCAGGAAAGTTAATCTGGAGAGAAGCAGCAGCGGCTTTCGCTCTCCTTGTCACTTGATCTTTTATCCTTTCATTTACAGAGTAAGCTGGTCCTAGTATATACAGAGCAAGTATGGCAAGACTTTCACCTGTTAAGAAAGTATCTTGGACGGCTTCAATGGGTAAGGTTGCACTTGGAATTACATACATAGGGGGAGTATATTTAGAGAGTAAGATTCGGTTAGGTGAAGAACCTTGAATATGAGGATATAATGAGATGAAAGTGGATATAATTTTAGTTTCCCTACTCGTTCCCATAGATCGTGTCAGCCTGAGTGATCCTGCTCCTGTTGCTTTGTAAGCTAGGATTTTGTTTACCGCTACTCCTGGAATCAGTAAAGGTCCTGCTATCCTAGGCATTTTGTCCTCCAAACTCCCTGCCACAAATACTTCCGCAATACTCGTAGTCTTCTCTTAAATAGTAAACCATGACTTACATGTAGTAAGATCTCGTGCTCCCACAAGTAGCCTCGTGTATTTCCTGTGCTCCCAATGAAATTCTCCTTTTAATGAGGCTAGCAATGATGGTGTATTAAACATATTACGGCCAGATGCATAGTCTAGATGTGCAGGCACAGTGATGTGAGGTGTATCAGTTATGATAGCAATAGCATTGTTATCAATGTTTTGAAGGCAAGAAGACAAAATCTCTGGACTGGTGATTGCCCATCTCTCAAACTTGCCCTCTATGGTGAGTGGAGAATCTGACCCAACAATAGTGATGAGGTCTTTAGGAGTGTTCTGGGAAAATGGACATTTCCATGGCGAGTCTTGTGATCGGATGATTTGTATTAAGAAGGAATGATTGATGAGAAAAGTTTCCGACTTAAATAGCGTTCACTATGATGTCGCTGTAATGGCCAGGCATTAAAATAGGAAATTAATGTTTTACTTTTATATCTTTTTTTTTCTTCTTTATATCGTGATTTTGACTAATTGAGCAAAGGTTTCTATCAAGGTCCAAATTCCATTTGTTGAGCAACATGAATTTGTCCTTTTATTAAATCTGCAATCTGTTGCATGTCATTGATGATTCTCTCTCTAATGGTCCTTTGTCTAGCAGTCCTTACCATGGATAGTTGAGCTTCTAATGGAGCAAGATTGTCTATCGCGTCCTCAATAGAAGTTCTCCATTTATTCAATTCTTCTACACCTCTTCTTCTCTCCTCCAAATCTCCGAGTGTATCTACAGAATCTCTCTTTGATCTATATTTATTGTCGAGCAATTGTTTTAACACAACTCTTGCTTCACCAAGAAGTCTTCTTTGTGCTTCCGCATTCTCTAAATGTATCTCCTTTTGAGCCCATGGCCCTGGATTGTTAACAGTCCGCAAACCCTCAAGCAGTTCACGCTTTTCCTCTATTGTTCTGCTGGTCATCAAGATCTCTGCATTCTCTAGTAGAAGTGTCTAAAGAAGGATCCGTGTAGCTTCTAACCCGGGCTTGGCTAAGGTTGGAATGAATCCTTCTATAAAAGCTCTTTCTTGAGCATTGGTCACATGAGTTTTTATTTCAGATATACGGTACTCTGCCAACACCTTTTTACCGTTCTCGTCTGTGAGAGACGCTAAGTGGTACAGAAGAACAGCATAAATTAGTCTAAGGAAAAGATCTAATTTGATACACATCTGGTAATTGTCCTCGAAAACCCAAATAAGATGATGTGGTGATTGCTTCTTTCACAGTATTGTACTTTTGAAAGTCCTGAGCAAATACAATATGATCCTTACCTATAGTGTCGTTTATTACATCAGCAACCGGAGGAACTAGATGAATGGATGTCGAATGGTAGTTTGCATAAGCCAAGCGAGCTTGCGCTAGTAATTCTACCGCCACTTCACTCAAGTGATAAGTTGTTTTCATAGCTCCAATAGTCATCAGATCAATCTCTTTGGCTTCCTGACTAACTTTAGCTTCTTTTGTCCAGCATACTGCTGCACCGATGACATCGTCTATATAGGGAGGAGAGTCTGTAGTTTGCCAAGCAGTGCTGTTAATTGCACTGTTCATGACTGCTCCATCAGAAGAGTTAATCTGGAGAGAAGCAGCAGCGGCTTTCGATCTCCTTGTCACTTGATCTTTTATCCTTTCATTCACAGAGTAAGCTAGTCCTAGTATATACAAAGCAAGTATGGCAAAACTTTCACCTGTTACGGAAGTATCTTGGACGGATTCAATGGGTAAGTTTGCACTTGGAGTTACCTCCATAGGAGGAGCATATACAGAGAGTAAGATTCGGTTAGGTAAAGATTCTTGAATATAAGGATATAATGAGACGAAAGTAGATATAATGTTAGTTTCCCTACTCGTTCCCATAGATCGTAACAACCTGAGTGATCCTGCTTCTGTTGCTTTGTGAGCTAGGATTTTGTTTACCCCTACTCCTGGAATCATTGAAGTTCCTGCTATCCTAGGCATTTTGTCCTCCAAACTCCCTGCCACAAATACTTGTGCAATACTCGTAGTCTTCTCTAAAATAGTAAACCATGATTTACATGCAGCAAGATCTCCTGCTCCCACAAGAAGCCTTGTGTATTTTCTGTGCTCCCAGTGAAATTCTCCTATTAATAAGGCTGGCAATGATGGTGTATTAAACATATTACGACCAGATGCATAGTCTAGATGTGCAGGCACAGTGTTGTGAGGTGTATCAGTTATGATACCAATAGCATTGTTATCAACTTTTTGAAGGCAAAAAGATAAAATCTCTGGACTGGTGATTGCCCATCTCTCAAACTTGCCCTCCATGGTTAGTGGAGAATCTGGCCCAACAATAGTGATGAAATCTTTAGGAGTGAAGGGCAGTGAGTATTATGCGGAAATGGACACTGCCATGTCCGCCTCGATTGAGAAGGGCAAGCCGGGGCGTCAAAAGATTTGGTAACCCTAGTGCCATTCAGCCCTTGACATGGCAATCAGATTTTGGCATGGGAGCATAACAACTTGCGCCCTCTATATTCAAGGGGGCTTTGCTACTAATCCCTGGAGAGATCACTGTCTGGTTCAAGTTTCGCAGACGAGAGAGCTTCAGTTCTCCGGAGCAGCCACACCTCGAGATATGTTCCCTCTAGATCTTCTTCTCCAGGTCTCTCGTCCGATTAGACCCTAAAACCCTCCCAGGGTTGCCAGATGAACCGTTGAGAAAATCGCCCAAGTTGCCAAATTAAGTCGCCCAAAATCACCCAAACCTGAATCTCTCTATTATAATTTATAGCCAACGTGGTAACTTGAAATTACCTAGAGGGTTCGCTGCTGTATGAGATCGCGTATATCACGAGTGTGCGCAATAGCTCTTCCTGCATCTCATTTAGTTAACTCATCATCTAAACGTCTCCTGTCTAACGGAATAACCTAGTAAGGGACATTTGCCACTGTGACTATTTACAAGCATACTTGCATGGGAAAATAACCTCTGTGGCAAAGGTCACTTTCTAGGTTTTTTGCGTTTTACAGCAGAAGTACACACGAATAACTATTGCGCATAATCGGGATATCCGTGATCTTCCAGCATGGCTCGCGCATAAATTCAAAAATGAGAAAAACTACGATTTATTTATTAACAGCTTAATACTATTAATAAATATAAATGTTTAAAAACCTCAAGTATGAAAATGAGTTAATATCTTTAAAATCTTAATTATTTAATTTTCAAACTGCATAACTTATTAAAAAATTTTAAACATATACATTTTGATATTTTTTTGAACGTAATAGAAGGATATAGTAAATAAAATGGTATGTATTTAGCTTTTATTTAAATCTTTAAATACAATGTAAAAATTACTTAAGAACCTTAGGCGATAGTGTTACAGCTTTGTATTTGTTATCAGGCTTATTTCGAGTCTGAGTACAGTCTTTTCCAGTTTCAAGGGGCAAAGCCTCGACTTTGAAGCTACACTGTATCACAAATTTTGGTAAAAGTATAAAACCTTGTCGTAAAGTCTATTTAGTTTGGCAAGCCTGAACCCTTCCACCAACTACAAGGTCTCGTGATCCCCAGGGAAGGTAGAGTGGCCCTTATTTCTCAAAATTAAATTTTTTCTCAGCCCCGAGTTTTTGTCGAATGCCAAAAAAGTTGTCTCCAAATCTAAGAGATATCGATTCATATAACCCCGTGCTTCAAAGACCGTGAAGTTTCCAATTGATTCGAAATGGGAAAGAGGCAACTTCTTGCATGTTTATTTGACTTTATTTGATTTATATAACATTTTTTTCTGTCACCTATTCGTCACCTATTTTCGAAAAAAAACACCTATTTACGTTTTTTTAATCTAATAGGTACTGTCATGACTGCAGATGCCAAAAAAAATCAAACGGATGGTCGTGGTCGAAAGCATAAATTGTGAATTTTAAATAAAAGAGAGATGATAACTGTTTTTTTCTTCTAACTAAATGCATATCACTCGTTGGTGGGCAAAAAACGCTCGAACGCTGTACTCAGAAAACAAAAATCCATTCATTTGCGTTGAAAGGAGTTCGAAATCTTCTAAATAACTTATCTGTCACTGGAATTCCAGGCTGCCGCCAATTGGTTCCTAAACAAATTTTAATCGTTATTCTCTTTTTGACTGACTTATATTGCGGAAAAGCCTCAACGTCTTCTAGAACTCAAATAGCTCAAGGAATCTAGTAGTCTTACGTATGATTTCCTTTAATCTTTCGATAATTTATCAATTTGAAAAATCGTGTGAAATATAGCAGCCTAAACTGCGCGAGAAAATGACTGACTCGCCCTGATAAAAATTTCGAAAAGGAAATTTCGGATAGGCTTATGCACGATTTCCTTTCAGATTCTCTCCGAAACCTGCATCGTAAGCTCTTCGTTTTTATCAGAAATTTTTACTAACTTTGATTGTAAAATTCAAGTTAGTACAAATTGCTTGTTAATCGATAATAAATGAAATTTACAGCATTTTTGCTTCAAATGTTCTATTTATTTTTTATCGGAAAGTCTCGGAAAAAATAGCACGCAGGTTTAGAAAAGGTTCGGAAAGAAATGGAAACGATTATTTAGCTTCGAAATGAACTTTTTATCAGAATCTTTTACCAGGGCACATAACCGTCGCAAACCGATTCAGTTTTAACTTTTGAATTTCTGAATCTCCAATCGACAGATACGCAATTCACATGGTCGTTATCTCAATGGGTTGTTATTTCCTAGTTAGCTAACTATAAGTTGGAAGTTTTGAAATTCCAAATTATTTCATTAAATGTACTTTAGTTCGGAAGGACGTCGACGCTGATTGTGTGATTAGGCTGTAGAAACGTAAATATTGCTATGCAATATTTCTTTTCTTTGCTACGTGGGCTGGTCAGTGAGCGGTATTTTAGGTTGGATAAAGGATATTCCTACATATAGGTGAAATGGAGCAGTATGGAATGGAGGCGTGGATGTAGCAGAGATCACTCTACAATAGATAGCATAATATTTCACAGCGTTCGACTGCATCAGTTTGTCATTTTGCTGTATTAAACATTTTGTTTAGAATCCGCCGAACATGCAATTTTCACATCTTGATCATAACAGATAATCGTTTCTTGTATTAAACCTGGCCATGATGGAATATTTAATTTTCGATAACTAGAATTCTTCATGCGTAAAATTTTACTAAAAATCAGTTTAGTAAGTAAATTACTGTAAAATTGTCAATATTTCAATAAAATTCGTAACAGCGACAATTTTTGACACTTTCTCCCTTCTGATATTCCGTGAGATTGGTACGAGATGTTTAACTCCATGAACTCTAACCTAATTTATGATGACAAGAAAGACCGAAATTTTCACTATACGTTTTTTTTCCTTAATTGCTCTGGATCAGTGCAGCGCTGTCTTTTATGTGAAATGTAACGAAGGCATGTTGGTTTCCTGATGTTTACAATAACTAATAATCGTTGCTTGTCCGCGGGACCTTCAAAATTCAAAGCCGTAGAGTCATTCAACGCAGAGCCAAACAATCTACGACAATCGCAAGATTTTTCAATTCAATTTTTTACTTCAAGAATGTTCAAAAACTTAAGAGTTTCATAAATAATTATATCTGATGATATAAACATCAATAATAGCAGTTTGATACGGTTCTACCCCATTTATGGAAAAAGGGCTTTTTAACTATTTTTTTGAAACTTAAAAAAAATTGATGTATCGGTTTCGAACACAACGTACACTTTTGAAACATATAGCGGACGTATTGCCACAACTTCGGAAAAAATCAATATGAGGATTGTATTACCTTGTGATAAGTTGTACTCAAATAAAAATATTAAAGACGATTTTCGCAAAATAGCTGTTTGGTGAATGAGCCCTTTTTCCACCAACGGCCTCCATTAAAAAATAAGACCTTTTGCTATTCATCGAATTTAAAACATTGATAATAAATGTTGTGAAAATGAGAAGATTCAAAAATTATAAGACTTGGCTATTAGAATATTGAGAATTGTTAGCAATATACCTTGCAGTAATGAAACCAACACATGTGATGATCTCCATCAATGAAGAATTTGGCGAAGACTTTGAGTGTGAACTTTACACGTGTTGAAAACTCTGTGTTCCGTTTCGCGTAATGCATATAATTTTTCACAAGTACAACCCTAGGGCTGAAACACCAAGCCGGTCAGTTCGACCGTTTCAGCCCTAGGGTTGAAACACCTTGTTTCGCACCGCTCTACAGGTACTGGAAATCGGATTTTCAATAGAGGTGTTGTGAGAAATATTTTTGAATTATGTACATATTGATGTCATATCCTTATGACTCAATTGTTTTAAATTATCATTATTCTGTGGAAATTGATCAATCATTGGAAGAGTTGCCTCACATCCGTGAAACCAAAGATCTACTGTATTGTACTGTATTGGACTCCAGAGGGGTTCTCTTCACTCAGCATTATACATCTCATCATAAAAATAGATGTCTAAAATAGTTATCTTCATAATAACAAAATCGAAGTTTGTTACGAAACCATGTTTTCACAAAGAGTTAATGTAAACCTCTGTAAATAAATGATATGCTTCGTCTCCAAACCGATTACATTCATGAGAATGGGGAAGGATTGCCCGTAAATGCCATTGAGTTATGGTCTTCATATTTTGCTGCAGAAGTGATGCCCGAGAAAGGCTCGTCCGACTATGTTCTGTATGCAGGACTTGATATTTAGCTGGGTAAGTCATGCATGGGAAAGGCCTGCTCAGGTAAGGCTTACCCACCGATGCCGCTGTGTCATGGTCTCAATATTTCGCTGGAAAATTCTTGCTTGGGAAAGACTTGCCGGACCATTCTCTGTATGCAGAACCTCATATTCAGCTGGGTAACTGATGCCCGGCGAAATCCTGTCTAGGGAAGGAGAAGGCATGCCCATCGATGCCACTACGCCATGGTCTTAATATTTCGCTGGAGAAGGCTTGCCTGACCATTCTCCGTATGCAGGACTTAATAAGACATTTATGAGAACGGGGAAGGCTTGCCCGTATATGCCACTGTGTTATGGTCTTAATATTCAGCTGTGTAAGTGATGGCCGGGAAGACCTGCCCGTATAAGGCTTGCCCAACGATGCCACTGTGTCATGGTCTCAATATTTCGCTGGGGATATCCTGCCCGGGGAAGGCTTCCCCGACCATGCTCTCTGTGCGGGACTTAATCTTTAGCTGGGTAAGTGATTCCAAAATAAATGTCACTCACTGCTGGAAATATAATCTTTATTAAGTTCACAAGCCTTTTTGTATAACTTGAAAGACTACTGCTTTGTACTATGTACCATATAAGTACACTGCGCAGCCCTTTGTAGCATAGGTCTCTACTGCGCACTCCTAAGTATAGTAGGACACTACTTCACTTCACTATGTGTTACAAATCCCTACTGTGTATTTCTACATGTCACAGGTCTCTACAGCGCAGCCTTGAGTACAATACGTGCCTACTGCGTATGCCTACGTACTGTAGGACTGTATTGGGCAGCTCTAAGTACCATAAATCTATCCTTCGCATACCTCCTATCGTAGGCCTCTACTGCGCAGCTCAATGTGCCATAAAAGTGTACTGCGCAGCTTTATGTACCACATATTTATATAGCGCATCTCTACGTGTCGTAGGACTCTATTGCGTATTCCCCCCTCCACCACTCATCTTCTACTTCTTACTTATAATTTTTTCCGCTCTTTCCTCTACGACCTCCTCTCCTAGCACCTATTCCGCCTTCCCTCTTCCCATCCTCTCCCCCTCTCATTACTCATCTGTCTCCTCTCCTATCTTTCTTATGCACTCCCACTCTTTGATCATGATATTTCCAGATTTTACTCATTCTGGGGATTTGTAATATGATTTTTACATGCTGATTTTAGAAGTTATTTTCAAGAAAATACACAAGATATTTCCACTTCAGAATACAGCTTTTACATGTATTTGAAATGATGTTTCTAAATACTTAAAACGTATTTTGTATATTTATTTGAAATACATCAGCTGAATTGTCTTTTCCCTATGATGTATTCTAAATACGTTGTGCCAAGATACATGCACGTCATCAATAGAGTTGAGGTATTTTGTGACCAGTCTCGTAGTCGCACAAGACTGACATCAAATTGAAAATAAAAGCAAAAAGCGGATTAGATCTAAGACATATCGTATATCGCATTTTCAACTTTAGATGCACGGACCGATCGAATCGAATAAACCGATACGAAAGTTGACGCTCGTCGAATCGAAAATGCCACGTTCGATCCGACCAAGTGGTACATAAATATTTTAACAATGTACTGCACATAAAGTTGATCTATATCAAATATGAAATTAAATGATTTAGTTCATGAAAGGGGGCCGTCTTAACGACGGGCTACTCGACGAATGTTTTTCAATATCAAAATGTACGTACTGCCCTTTGAGCATTTTTTTAAACTTATATGCATATTAGAGTGGTCCAAAAATCGCCAAATTCAAAAAGTGCAATGGGCCTGTGGAAATTGTTATTCTCTTTCAAAGAAAAAAAAAATCCTGGAAAAAAATATTCCAATCGGGTGAAATCTTGCACTCCCTCATCGAGGTCAAAGGTTAAACTCTAAATATTTTCGTTCCTTTCGTGCTCACAAAAAAAAGTTTAGGACAATTTTAGCCTACATTTTTATGACAAAATTGATGGTTCTATGTAATTTTATAGAAAAATATTTTCTTAAACACATCCGTGAAAACATCGGGTTTTCGAGCGTATGAAACGATCTGGACGTTGCTATTTGTTGACCGGAGAAAAAACTGGGAAATAATTCCTGACCGAGAATAAACTCCTGACAGAGGGAAAAAACTCGGACGTGCTGCCTCCGATGGAGAACTATGTAGTACAACTAAAAGATTCTGATCAAGTTTTACTCCATCTGTCATGAGCTTCTTCCCCTTTCCCGACTTTCTTCTCAATTCTTCTCTCCGATCAACAAACAGCAATGCCCGACCTGCTTCACATGACTCGAATCTGCGATTTGCCACCATACCTGTACGTTGAAAAAATATCATATTCACCACGAGATGGAGTAGGAGACTTTTCTCCCTAGGTACATAATATACTATTTAGATACATTTTTTTACATAAGTTACTTTTTCTTCTAATATTTGAGACTTTTAGTGTATCTAGACTTGTGGATATTTTCGACACGAATTCACTTACTGGTATATTATATAAGGTACTGGTACCTTATAGATTATTTTTTAATCATTTTCATCATCAATTTGGTTTTTATTGAAAGATAAGTAAAAAAATACTGAATAAGCATAAAGTGTAGGTCACCAAAAGTCTCAATTAATAGAAGAAAAAGTTAAGTATACAAACAAATGTATCTAAGAATTTGTATCTATAAAATTACATAATATATAATATAATATAATATATATATAACATATAAATATATATATATATATAATATAATATACATAGTAATAAAAAATAAACATGAAGTCCAGGTGCACCAAAAGTCTTAATTGTTAGAAGAAAAAGTAATGTGTGTAAACAAATGTATCTAAGAATTTTTTCTATAAAATTACATAAAACCATCCAATTTTTCATAAAAAATTAGGCCAATATTGTCCCAAGAATTTTTTTGGGATCGCGAAAGCAACGAAGATATTGAGAGTTCAACCTTTGACCTCGATGAAAGAGTGCAAAATTGCATCTGATTGGATTATATTTTTTAGGGGTTTTCTTTTTTTGCATGCCCATTGCACTTTTCAAACTTGACTATTCTCAAATCACACTACTGCATATGAAATTTATGAAATAATTAACAAACGATAATGATAGCAATGGCTTTCATTTCTAAGGTTACTCTTAGTCGAAAATGAAAAGAAAAGGCAGGGTACTGGGTAGAGGATAGGGGTGCATTCCTACTTGCTCCTACCCTTCTTCAGAATCGCTTCTTTAAAAGAACGATACCCCCAGAATGATTATTTATGCAACTGGAATACGTGATGTGGGGAAACTAGAAAAAAATGGAGGTATTTACGCATTCACTTCCACCTTTTTAAGGATTGTCTATGAAAAAAATCCGCAAATGTCATCTTCAAGGTTAAAATTTTGAAGGGCTTGAAAAATCGTAGATTTCTCACAATGACACTTGCGGGTATTTTTATGGCCATGTTTGTAATCACAGCATTAAAATATATCTTTATACGAGAGTTCTAAACTATAAAAAATTTATGAACTTGTGTTTAAAAAATTCACAATCTTCACCGACGTCGTGAGCTTGATAATTTTTAAGATTACAAAGTCGGAGTTCCGTCGTTTCAATAAAATTTAGTATACAATAAAATACATATTGCGACACATTTCCTTCAATTTCTGTTCGGAAGAAACCAGAGTACTCTGAGAAGCAAAGAAAAAATCGAACAGGTGAGCGACTCCTAAATAATAATATTTCAAATTATAAAATTAAAACCAATTTTACTGTAATAGGGAGGAGCTCCCTACATAATATTTGTTATTCATTAAAAAATGTTTCCCTCTTGGAATGTGTTAATAAGGCAGTTCACAACACATTAAGTTTTGCTACAATTCATTACACATTACCGTCCTATGCGCATGCGCCTTCGTTATTTCGCACCATGCGCACTGTTCCGCGTGGTACTTGTTCCTTTAAACTAACCTCAAACGTGAGACGTAATTTCCCGAAAAAACTCGAAAACCATACAGGCCAGTCAACGAAGGATTTCAAATGGAAATAAATTATAATAACCTAAGAAGTGCTACGTGGCATTGAATCACCTCCCAAAATTCAAGGAAATTCAGGGGGGAGCTCGAGCCGCCATGTTCTAAAATGACGGCTCGCTTTACGTTTTTCGCATTTTCCTCAAAAACGGCGGTTACAAGTACAGAAAAACCCTATGATAAAATATTCGGTATCCCTCCTGCATACAAATTGCTGTATTGAATATTGCCCGAAGATAGCAGTATGCCTGAGAAATTAAAAAAATTGAACATTCTTTGAAGATTTTTCTTTCTGCACTTGTGAACAATTACCTCAGTAAACGAATGCAGTATGTTGTTTTTAGCAGAGCTGAAGGAGATCTGGCAAGTGATCTCAACCATTTTGCTCTAACTATGGTATATCGTTTATTTGGTACTGTAATCTATTTTGACCATTTTCAACGCTTAATTTTAAGAAGTTAGCTTCATTTCTCGAGATAGGGACTTTCTAATGTACTTTTTTCATATCTCAACAACGCATCTGCAAATTTTTTAAACTCTTAAACTATATTTTTTTATTAAAGACGGGTTTTTTTCTGGACCCATGTCAAAATTATCAATAAATCCAAATTGAGCCAATGGGGAAAAAGTAATAACGATGTTTTTATTACAGGCCAGATTTTTTGCTTGAAACTGTAGAAAACTTAATGTACCACTTGTGAAGTGTGTTGATTCCTTCTATGTGCTTTGCGTCCTTCAAGCTCCATCTCACTAGACCCCAACTAGACAAGAGTCAAGACCAAGCGTCACGCTTAGGGCTAGGAATATCGACGTCTCTCTCTTGCCAAAGGCAAATGCGTCAGTGCAAGACATTTGGGAAGTAATAATTTTAAAAGATAATTTTAGGTTTTTGAATACAGATACTATCTCACTTTAGAGCTTGATTGTCAGCTTCAGTTTAATGTAATCTTTACTGATTTTTGCCATTATCATTAGAACACCTCTGCACAGCTTTGTGCAAAAATCAGTACATATTATTATGAATTTTTTCTAATATTAAAACTGCATCTAAGCGGCGTAAAATATTTTCTTGAGAGAAATAACTAGCATATAATTTAATTAACATTTCTCAAAGTATGAATGATTTTATAATATTTTATAATTTTCTTGTAATGTCAATTTATCTTTTCAAATTATTGATTTTAGAAATTTTCTGAAATTTTCGTAGAAAAATAGAACGTACTGTGCTCGACTGTGCGTGAACCAGGTGTACCAGGTACGATTTACTCTCTCGCTTGCACTGCCGCATTTGACTTTGGCAAAAGAGGGACGTCGATATTTTCAGCCTACGTGACGGTTGGTCTGGTGTAGTCTGGGTCCTAGAACAGTGGTCGGCAAACTACTGCCGCACGGCAGACCTGACAGCCGCGGCGGGTCAAGGAAAATTCTCGCGGCACTATCTGGTGCCGCAGGAAGATCCAGGCCGTCGCAGTTTCTTTTGTTAAGCGATTTAACGATTGGGGATTCAAATTCGAAACAATAACAATTTCGATTTGAAATTCAATTTTTATTATTAGAAACTTTTTAATTACAAAAGTGAATGTCAAATAGCATTGTATAAATCTATAAAGCTCTTTTTATATTCGCTCTCCTTATAAATAAAATCTGAAGATACTTTCATACGGGAATACAAATACAATATTTTTAGTTTAAAAATTAGAAATTTGAAACATCGAAATTAAAATGTGTGATTTTTTGTGATTATAAATATGTAAATAATTCTCTTACAAAATTAAAAATCAATAAACAGTGATTATTTTAATCGAAATTTAATTTTCATTGTGAGAAAATTTTTATTTTTGAATGTGGGCGTCGAATGGTATTTTGTGGCGTTGTCTTAATATTAGATATTCTTATAAAGAAAGCATGAAAATACTTTTCATAAATGAATGTGAACAAAATATCTCCAGTTTAAAAGTGAGCAATTTGAAACTTTGAAATTCGAAATCTGTGCCTTTTGCGGCTACAAGTACCTATAATTTATAATATATTTGGTCTGAAAGAGTGTAATTAGAAAAAGGTGGAAAGGGAAGGCGGTAAAGTATCAACAACGTACATGTCATATGCAAAGATACTCTCAATACCTAAATTGCTTGAAAGTGACTAATTGAAAAGCAAAAAGTTAGCCACTGATCCACTTAAGGGCATGTGACACAGTCAAATTCCTATATTACCGACCTCTTTTTTTCGGTGTACCAAATTTTTTTTTGAACC
>JAUMHM010090351.1:0-27064 GCA_032362435.1 Melikaiella ostensackeni
GTATTTAGAACGCCTAAATCGATGATATCATGCCTAATAGTCGATGGAAGAATAGGTTCAGGTTGCTCTTGCATTAAAGGTCGCTTTTCGCGAATGATAGACGAGCTCTAGCGACATTCGTGGACTGTTTGGCGTCCCACTCAGGGTTCATGCCCAACTCCCTGTCCCTCTGATAAATAATTTATAGTTCAAGACCGCCAGATCGATGATAACCGTACCTAATGGTCCATAGAAGGATAGGTTTTCGTTGGTATCGCATCAAATGTTGGTTTGCAGGAAAGCTAGAAGAGGTCTAGCCATACTTGAGGACTGTTTGGCGCTAATCTCAGGGATCATACCTTCTTTTTATTCATTTGAGGCAAGCTGAGTGTTTAAGCCAGTTATGGCAGCATCAGTGTATAATATGGCGTATCAAGGCAATATAGGGAAGATATCCAGCCAGCTAAGGCAATGTTGGACGGCGTTGGGGTCAATTAAAACAACAATGGGAATTAGTTTGGTAAATCAAGGCGAGTTTTGGTGCATTATTCTACTGTTGCCACTGACTTGCATGCATGACATTATCAATCATAGATCTGCTTGGATACTTTACTGCTGGCTGATGCTGCTCGTATCCTAAATATCATAATACCATATACTTGCTACAAGTGCGCGTGATCAGACTGTCCCGGCCCCCTATATCGCAAGTACAGTAGTACCCTAATATTTTTTCATTGTTCTGTACTTTATCCAACTGTAGCCCTTGATCATCAGCTGCTTAAACCAAGTTATTTTCAATATACGATATCCAGATCTGATATTTCGTTGCATTTCTGAAACGAGATTACACTTGCACTCTGATTAAATCCGATTTATTGAAAAGTTTGTCCAACTGCAAATCTTCCATTCGCTCCCTGGCGAACTTATCTTGCTTGTAAGCGCCTGATAGATGCAGCTAATAAATTCATGCCGCCAGTTCCGTCAGATAATTCATATCTAGCCTAGGAAAATGAGGTACTTGTTGTTCATTGAGATGAATCCATCTGGCACTGCTGGTATGTAAGTTGTCAATTTGAACTGCGGCCAAGACGACGTTGAGCTCACGTGATTTACGTAACTTTGTTTGGGCTTATTCTATGGTCTCTTCAGTTGTGTGTATGCGAGGTCGATACTTGCTGAGGATAGCCTCTGTTATTCGGAGAAAATTGCCAATATCAATGATTTCATGTGAACATTTCGTGTTTCTGCGATCCATCTTGTTTCAATGATCGATTTCGAGTCATTTGATTCTTTGGTATTGAATTGCCTTTGTTGATGACCTGAAAGAGATGGCATTTTATGAATAATGCCAAGATTTTCAAGAAGTGGTAGGGCATCACGGTAACCGCGGTCTACAATGATAATATCATCGTCTTCGAATCATTCTCGCAGCCCATTAGCGTCGATTTCAAATTTATTGTTTAGCATGGCAGCGACGTTATTGCAAGTCGGATAAGTAGAGTCTATGAATATCTAAAATACGGGTATAGCCATTTGGAACTGCAACTAAAGCTGGCTTATTCATGTGGCGACCTTTATGAACCAAATACATGAGTTTCATCTATATAGGCAATCATTTTACGAACGTCAGAAGTGGGATTATAAATTTCATTTACAAAATCTGTTACATGTCTCTGGATATACTGCTCCCATGTTATTTCCGTCAACCTTATATTGTTTAGAACAAAACATGTCATCAAAGATCTTCTCACAATGGAGATGATGAGACTCACATTTTGCCTAATATCATATCTAAAAATAACCTTTAAAATGTCATCACTCAGTCCTTGGCGAAGTTCAAACAGAAACACCATTAAATGTTTCTTACTAAAATGGCGATATACATATCAATCTTGTACAGCATGATGTGCAGCATCGCAATACACACAATAGTTTAATCTTGACGACGTCGTTGATAAGACCTGATTCATCAGTTCGAGTAAGTACGTACGCACTTGGTGATGCTTAATCAAATTCAGTTTGTGTTAGCATGATCTGAAAACTAAGAATGAAGCCACCAAGTGAGAGGTGGAAGAAAACTGTCGATCATCTGTGCTAGTAGGATGCTCATTTATTGAGCATACTCCATTTCCATAAATAAACAAAAGAAAAGCGTTTCGCTTGTTTCGACTCAAACGTTTAAACGTTACATTGTCACGCGCCTCGCCATCTGCAACCGATCGAGCATAACATTGCTCTCGGCTTGTTAGTTCGTGAGTTGACACGATGAATTGCTTTTCGTCACAACAGTGCTTGGAAAATTTTGTGGTACGAGTGTTTCATTGGAAAGTAAGTAATAATTATAATTTTTCCAAATGAGCTCGTCAATAATAACTTGAAGTTAATGCATAATTCGTATATTTCCAGCCTCCTTAATACGGACGTAAAAAACGGTTGAACGAGTTTGGGAGAGTGTTTACAACCAACACGGTCACATAAATATTATGCGTTTTTTCAGATAACAAGCACACTATCTCAATTCTTAAAGCTTTCTCCTGTCAAGGCGCGTGCTTTTCCATACATTTGTGTTGAATAATTGATAAAAATGTACGTGAAACGATTAAAATAACAATGTGACAGCCTTTTTTTCCGCCCTATTCGGTTGGTCACAGTATCAATCACGATATCCCACCACTGTGGGGAATCAAACATGGCGTCGTTCGCCCAAACTGGGACATTCGATTCGCCCAAGCTGGGTCAGAGGAAAAAATTTATTCGCCCATATAGGATCATCGGAACCGCATGAAATATTCTCAATTATTCAATGAAAGTTGTTTGTTCATATCGATGAGCGGACAAAATATTGATGGAAAAATGTTCAAACTGTGCGATATCAGGAACTTTTCTCGATTCATAAATTTGAAATACTTGTACGAGCAAAATACGCCGCAAGAATCCTTACACTCGCCCAAACTACGTCATTTACCTTACTGCTACAGACTACTGATCCTACTGAGGACAGACAAACGTCCTCGTAGAAATCCTCTTTTCTCGCACAGAGGGTCTCAAAACGTGGAGACTTGATGAAAACTGGCGGTGTCAAACTGCACGGAAAACTTATACTTCCTCATTAGTATGAGAATGTAAGAACAACAAAATTCGTTCAGAATTGTACAGTCAAGCGATTTTGGTCCCAAAAAGGTGCTTCTTCCCTATTGTGTGCCTCAGATGTGACGTGCCGCAGATGTGACATGCCGCAGATGTGACGCGCGGCAGATGTGACAAGCCGCAGATGTGAGTTGCCGCAAACGTGATATGCTGCAGGTGTGGCAAGCCATAGATGTAAAATGCTCATGACGTGACAAGCCGCAGATGTGACATGCTGCAGATGTGACTTGTCACAGACGTGACATTCCGCAGATGTGACATGCTGCATATGTGACATGCCACAGGTGTGAGTTGCCACAGATGTGACATGCTGCATATGTGACTTGCTGCAGACGTGACATACTGCAGATGTGAATTGTCACAGACGTGAAATTCCGCAGATGTGAGTTGCCGCAGATGTGACATGCTGCAGATGTGACAAGCTGGAGATGTGAATTGTCACAGACGTGAGTTTCCACAGTCGTAATATGCCGCAGATGTGACTTTTCGTAGATGTGACAAGCCGCAGATGTGGATTGTCACAGACGTAACATGCCGCAGATGTGAGTTCCCGCAGTTGTGCTTTGCCGTATATGTGGCTTGCCACAGATGTGACATGCCGAATATGTGACTTGCTGCAGACGTGACATGCTGCAGATTTGACAAGCTGCAGATTTGAGTTGACGCAGGCGTGACATGCTGTATATGTGACAAGTTGCAGATGTGACATGTTAATAATGTGACGAGCCTCAGATGTGACTTTCTAAGCGACGTGAAATACGATGGAAAGTACAATAGCAAAGTGTTTCTCCTTAAAAATACCTAAGAAATTACCTTCAACCATCTTTAAAAAAGCATTTATAGTCAAACAATAGAACTTGAATTTTCACATTCTTATAATTTATTATACAAACACAGACAAGAGAGCTGGACTCATTTTGAGTCGGATAGGGTAAAGTTCCTAACTAATGCGTAACAAGCGTTTGTCTCACTTTCTTTGACTATTATTTTTAGAAAATAATAAAATAACAATGTGTTTTTGTTTCACGCTAAAGTAGGATGTATTATGTTTGTAAAAAACATTCATGAATACCAAAACATAATGCAATACAGAAAAACATTTAACATTTCGATAAAAAGTAATAGATCAATGTATTTATTTCTGAAGAATGTATTTGTTCTGACAAATGCCTTGTGCTCTCTCCTGATGTTATTGAAAAGTTTCTGTAATCTTTTGCATAATTCTTACATTATTCGTTGCAGGCAGTTTCAAAAATAAATAAAATTTATGCACTTCCTTTGAAAAAATTCCCAATCTCGACGAAGGTTGTGATTATGATACTTTTTAAAATTGCCGTGACCAAGTTTTGTGCATATTTTCGATTAAGAATAAGAATGTAATAAAAATATTTACCTCTAAAGAATTTATTTGTGCTGTGAAATGCCTTATTTTCTCTTCTAGTGTTACTGAAAAGTTTCAGTAATCTGTTATATTATTTTTACATTTTTCGATGTACGAGATTTCAAAAATTAAATCAAATTAAAATCAATTTCAAAAATAAATAAAATTTAAGAACATGCTTATTTTAACAAAATCCCCAATTCCTACTAAAGTCGTGAGTTTGACAATGTTAAAAATTTCCGTGTCTCTGTGACGGAGTTTTGTGCATATTTGCAATGAAATGTAGAATACAATAAAACTATCCATCTTCAAAGAATGCGCTTATTCTGAAAAATGTTTCATAATCTCTTCCGATGTTTTTGAAAAATATTACTAATCTCTTAGTTTTTTTACCTTACTCGATATACATATGAGGTTTTAGAAATATAAAATACTTATAAACTTATTTTTTTCTAAATTCCCAATTTCTACCAAAATCGTAAGTTTGTTCATTTTTCAAATTGCTATGTCCGAGTTCTTTTTATACTTGCGATAAAATAAAGTACACAGTAAAACTATTCACCTCTGAGAGTATACGTGTTTTGGAAAATATATCAAAGCCTCTTCCAGTGTTGTTGAAAAGTTTGAGTAATCTCTTGATAATTTTTATATTATTTGATATACCATATTTAAAAAATAATAACATAAGTTCTATTTCAGCAGTGCTCTTTTTCCACCATTTACCATTTATTTATTTATAAATTACCATTATTAATTACCATTTATCCTAATATTAAGTCTCCAAACTACAATTGAGGATGATTACTTTTTTACGAATACCGATTTGCCTTTTTTAATCTTTACGATTAACTATTCCGGATGGCTGTAATTCTATTTAGCCCTATTGGATTCTGCAAGAGCATCTTTCAGATTGATTTAGTTATATTGGAAGTAAACTTTAAAGTTATATCTAGCATTTATAATATTTGAAATATTTATTATTTCAGGGACTAATAGTTAATGTTTCAAGCGCGGAAAAATGCAATTATAAAAAACAAAACAAAAATTCAAGTTTATAGCTAAGTGAAGCGAAATACGATGAAAAGTACAACAGCAAAGGGTCTCGTCTTAAATATGCCTAAAAAATTACCTTCAGCCATTCTTAGACATATACGAAAACATTTAACACTTAGATAAAGAGTATGTTTGTATGTATTACCGCGGATGAACAATGACTGTGCACCTATTACTGCGTCACAATTACTGCGGTATTCAGTTTTATGTATGCGGCCATATTAAAAGGAAATATATGATTCAAACGGACTTTTCTTATTAACAATAATATTGTTTTTTAAAAAATGATGACATAATAGAAAATTTATTTTATATTCAATCTTTTTTTTAAGATAAAATAACGGAGACGTATCCCTTCATTCAACTTTCAAATAATAATTTTGAGCATAAGTGAGGAGCAACATTGTGGAAAAACATTTTTTTACTGACGCTGTCACTATTAGAAATCATAGACACCTGTTCGCAAACACATATATTTCAAATCGTCAATTATTTTGCTAAGTATATTAAACAGGGAGTAAAATTGTCCCGATACTGAAGTCTGTGGTAAATTTGCGTATTTAGAGCTTTGAAGCTCATAAGACATTATCTTGTTGATCTTTCCATATTATGTGATCTAAAAAATGTACGTATTCTCATAAATGTTATAAAGTCTCATCCAGAGTTATTGAAAAGTTTCAGTAATCTTTTTATTACTTTTGCATTAGTCAATGTATGAGTTCTGTACATATTTGCGATAGAATATAGAACAGGATGAAATTATTGAACCCTAAAGAATGTGTTGGTTCTGAGAAATGCTTTATGATCTATCCCGGTCTTAAATCTGTCAATTTTTTAATTGCTGTGTCGGAGTTCTTTGTATGTTTGAAATTCACTTTAGGCTGCGTCGAGTCGTTTCGAAATTCAGGATGACTAGCATTTTTACACATTCGACTAGTTCTCCCAAAAAGATGCACTTTTATGATCTTATTTCTTCTGATATATAATTTCCCTAATCCGTTTTGTTCAGCTGCAAATTTTTGAAGGAAATAGTAAATAATAAAATATACACAAAATAGGAATCACTTTCAATCGAATCTCTTCTCTTTTCCTTAATGTTTATTCCGATAGGGGATTTGCAACGAGAGAAGCGATTCAAATGCTTATATTTCTAACATTCTTTCTGTGTCCAGTGACAGGGGAGCATTCCCGCCCCCACCTGACGATGGAAAGGGTTAGGGATGTGACCTACATTATTTCTGTGACCAGTTACAGGGGTAATTTTCAAGCTACTTTGAGAATATTTTTTGATATGATACTCTCACCATTCTTTTAAATTTGCAGCGAATTTGTTAATACATAAAAAATTAAAAAAGCACGAGTACGCGAACGCAGGACGGCAGCGTTACTAGTAAGTCGCTTTAACCACTGGACCACGGTAAATTACTGTATGAAGAAAATGAAAGCCGGTAGTGATTTGGCTGAAAGTAATTCTTGTTTTATGTATACTTTATTTTCTCCTTCAATAATATGCAGCTGAACTCGAAGAATGTATGAAAAATTCTAGTTATCCCGAAATTCAGGACGACTAGCTAAAAGCGCAAGATTTGCTAGTCGTCCCGAATTTTGGGATGATGAGACACTTGAGCTATTTTTTAGTTTTAATAATTTTTTAAAAATTAAGTTTCATTCAGGGAGGCCTTGCAGTTTTGCTAATCTTCGACTAACTTAAAAGGATGGAATTTTAAAAAATACGTGACTTTCGGGAAGACTAGCCAAATGGTGAAAATAGGCTAGTCGTCCCAAATTTTGGGAGCCAAGACGCTTCGTTCAATTTATCAGGCAGTGAAGCTATCTATTTCTAAAGAGTGTACGTGTTCTGAGAAGTTCAACGGACCGTATTCTTGTGTTGTTGAAAAGTTTAAGTTATCTTTTGATAATTTCTACATTATTATACACGCGGTTTCGAAAATATTGAAAATTGATGAACTCATCTTTGAAAGTGCTGCGTCGGAGTTCTGTCCATATTTTTGATAAGATTGAGTATCCAATAGAAGAGTTAACCTCTAAGGAATATTTTTATCTCAAGAAATGGCTCATAATTTCTTTCAGTATATTGAAATATTTCAATAATTTTTTGTATCATTTTTGCATTATTTGTTGCAGGCGGTTTCGAAAATAAATAAAATTTTTGCACCAGCTTCTAACAGAATTCCCAATCTCTACCAAAGTCTTGATTATGATGCTTTTGAAAATGGCCCTGGCCGAGTTCTGTGCATATTTTTCATAAAGTCTAGAATGCAATAAATCTATTTACCTCTAAAAATGTATTTATTCTGAGAAATGCCTCATAATCTCTTCCAGTGTTATTGAAACATTTACGTAATCTTTTTTATTATTTTTACGTTTTTTGATGCACGAAGTTTCAAAAATTAATAGAATTTATGATCTTGCTTTCAACTAAATTCCCAATATTTACCAAAATCGTGAGTTTTATTTTCAAAAATGCTGCGTCCGAATTCTGTCCATATTTGCGATAGAATTAAGTATCCAATAAAACTACTTGCCTCTGAAGAATGTATTTGTTTTGAAAAATGCCTTATAATCTCTTTCAGTCTTTTTGAAAATTTTCAGTAATCTTTTCACTATTTGTCGATTTTTCGATGTGTGAGGTTTCAAAAATGAATATCTTTAAGAACTTGCTTATTTCAACAAAATTTCAAATCCCTACCAAAGTCGAGAGTTTGATTATGCTAAGAATTTCCGTGTTAGAGTTGTGTGCACATTTGCAACAAAATCTAGAATACAATCAAAGTATCTACCTCTAAAGAATCCATTTGTTCTGAAAAATGTTTCCTAACCTCTTCTAATGTTATTAAAGAAATAATTGATCTCTTTATTATTTTTTCATTACTCGATATACGTGTAAGCTTTCAAAAACATAAAAATACTTAGGAACTTTTTTTCAAATTCAAAATCTCTACCAAAGTCGTAATTTTCTTTATCTATTAAATGGCTACATGCGAGTTCTTTATATATTTACGATAAAATTTAGCAAACGGTAAAACTATTTGCCTCTAAAAAGTGCACGTGTTCTGAAAAATATAACGGATCCTTTTCGGGTGTATTTGATTTTTTCAATTTCTCAAATTTGCTCTACTGGAATTGCTGACAGCCAGCACCTCCACCTAAATGTCGGTTTTTTGAGAAAAATAAAAGAGTCCAAAAATCGTCATTGGTGCCCGAAAATAGCTCCAAAATAGCCCAAAATTCTAATATGCTTATATTTAGATCTAGTGCATATTTCATTTTGAGGGGAGTTTTTAGGTGACAGGGTTGTTTTTTGAAAATGATTTTTCATATTTTTGGAGTGCCCGAAAAAAGCTAACTTTCTGGTATGTTTGATTTCTTCAATTTCTCAAACTTCCTGTAAATGAGGTACTGGCGGCCAGCAGCTCCACCCAAATGATGGTTTTTTGAGAAAAGCTGGGCTCATTTTAAATCGGATAAGGTAAATTCTTAAGCATATCCGACATTTCCTCAGTTTATTTCAACTAAAAGAAAATGTGATTCATCATGTATATGTATATACCTTATATCTACTGGCTCAAAGCGAAAATCACAAATATGTTCACCTTATATCTAATGAATTGAACCTGAGAACACAAAAACACAAATGGTAGAAACCCGATAAGGGCAAGAAACATAAACTTATTCTCTATGATTGAAAATGAGTTTCGCCGAATAGATTCACCCAAGATTGATTCAATAAAATGTAGAAACACATAACAATGTGAGTGATCGTCTTATGTTTCAGAACTGCATGAAATTCAGAAACAGATGACAATGTGAGTGATCGTGTATGTTTTAAAAGTGTATAAAATTCATAAAAAAATAACAATGTGATTGATTCTCTCATGTTCCACAATTGAACATCTGATGCCAAGGACACTATTGAGTACAAGTTTTCGAAATTGAAAAGAAGGGTGCACATTTTTCGAGATATCTCAGAAACTGATAATCCGAATTTAAATTTTCCCCAGACAATTATCCCTTATGAAAAAAAAATACAAATCGACTTATAGCTTATGACAAAATAGTTAATATATCCTGAATTACAGTGCATAACAATTTGAATAAATTTTCTCGCACTTTTTCAGATTTTGCAGAATATTTCAGAAAATGTTATGGATATCGCTAAAGTAAGACGATATTCATAAACTACTTTAAAAAACACATCGAAATGTCTATTCAACGCTCTGAATTTCATTAGACATTATCTTGTTGATGTTTCTCTATTATGTGATCTCTCATAGTGGGAGAATGTTAAAAAAAAAGTCTGTCTCCTCTGTCTTACATTTTAAGGCTTTCTTTCACGAGAGGCGTACATTTTTGTACATTTTACTGAAAAGGGGTTTTCATTTCGAACATTTTCGAATAGGAAAATAACAAATTTACTTCAATTAGGATGAAATAAATAATATACAAAAATTGTCCATATATTTAACAATAAACTTGAACAAGACTGCTGAAGCAAAAAACAAGCACCAAAGACCGTCATTGCTTCCAATAAGAGGAAACTGATTTTCGGAATATTTATTGGTCGCAATGTAAGAACTGAATGCTGTACAAGATAGTCCAGTATATATATCAGTCCCTATCTCATGTACGATATTTCAAAATTAGAAAAATTGATGTACCTGTATTTTAAAAAAACTTTCCTCCCCTAAAAATGTATGTATTCTGAGAAATGCTATAAAGTCTCATCCGGAGTTATTGAAAATTTTCAGTAATCTTTTTCATTACTTCTACATCACTCAGTGTACGAGGCTACAAAAATCAATAAATTTCATGAACTTGCTTTCAACAAAATTCCCAATATGTACCAAAGTCGCAATTATAATACTTTTCGAAATGACCGTGTTCTAGTTCTGTCCATATTTGCGATAAAATTTAGAATAAAATAAAACTATTCACCTCTAAAGAACGTGTTTGTTCTGAGAAATGCTTTATGATCTCTTCCGTTGTTACTGAAAAGTTTTAGTAATCTTTTGTGTCATTTTCAAATTATTTGTTGCACGCGGTTCCAAAAATATGATAAATTTACCTATAAACTGTTATTAACTAAATTTTGAATATCTACCAAAGTCGTGAGTTTGATTTTTTTTTTAATTGCTGGATCGGAGATCTGTGCATATCTGGAGTTATTATGAAGTTTCAGTAATAAGTACTTTTATTATCTTTACATAATCCGATATATGCAGAAGATTTCAAAAATGTATAAAATTTATGAGCTTGTCCTTAAAATTGCTGAGTCGGTGTTCTGTCTATATTTAAAATAAAATTAGGTATCCAGTAGAACTATTTACCTCCAAAGAATATATTTGTTCTGAGAAATTTCTCATAATCTTTTTCTGTGTTATTAAGATGTTTCAGTAATCCTTTTTATTATTTTCACAAGTCTCGATGTGCGAGGTTTTAAAAATAAATCAAATTTATGAGCTTCTTTGTAACGAAGTTCCCAATCTTTACCAATCATGTTGGTGTGTGACAAATGATTTTCTTATATTTCTCGAATTTTGTTTTTTATAATTTGTAGGAAACAGTAAGTAATTTACCTATTTATTAGTCCTTGGTATCACAGCTATCAAGAATTTCAAGAAAATCCGAAATATGAAGTAATATTCCAAACTTCCGAAACAGGGAGTCAATGCAATGACAATCTTAATTCGTGGTCGCAAGTTGGGTCTGATTGAGAATTGAAGGACGAAAATACAAATGAGACCTAGCTTGCGACCACGAATTAAGCTTGTCATGGCATCAACTCCTTGTTTTTGAAATCTGAAATACTACTTAATATTTCGGATTTTTGAAAAACTCATGACAGCTCTGCTATCGAGGATTAATGAATAATTTAATTATGTATTGTTTTTCACAAATTATGGAAAACAAAATTTGAGAAATACAAGGAAATTATTTGTCACTGTCAATACGATTTGATGCCATTTTGTGGTATTTGAAAAAATTCTCAATTTTTCACTCGATTCTCTAATTGACGCTATCTTTATTATAAGTTCTAAATTTTTCAAATTTGCATAAAAATTACTCAAATTAGAAAAAAAATGTAGGAGAGCATGAACCAACGTTTTTATTTAAGTGAAAGTATAGGTCTAAGTCTTGGACAGACCTGAGTTTCTCTTCCGACCACTTGGACCAAGTCCAAAGAAAAGACCAGGTTATTACGGAAAGTGTGCTAGGTGGGATCGCCGTAATCGCATTTTTTGAATATTTTCCTCTAATACTCTAATAGACCTCTAAAGAATGTATTTATTCTCAGAACTGCTTCATGCTTTCTTCAGATATTATTGAAAAGTTTTATTAATCTTCTGTATTATTTTTTAATTTTTCGATACACAAGGTTTCAAAAATAAATATAGTTTATGAACTAGTTTTTAACAAAATTCCCGATCTCTATAAATATCGTGAGTTCGATAATTTGAAAAATTTCCATGTCAGAGTTATGTGCATATTTGCAATAAAATTTAATGTACAATAAAACTACTTACCTCTGAAAAATGTATGTGTTCTGAAAAATGTTTCGAAACGACTTCCGTTGTTATTTAAAAATTTCCTCAATCTTCCAATAATTTTTACATTCTTCTACATATGAGGATTCCAAAACATAAAAAGTTCCTGAACTTGCATTTAAGATTGTTGTGTCGAAGTTCTGTTAATTTTTTCGACAGAATTCAGTATACAATAAAATCATTTACCTCTCAAAATATACGTGTTATTAGAAATGCTAATATAATAGAAATATATTATACATACATCTGAAAAATATATGCATCTAGAATGATGTTTCCTGATCTGTCATCATCATATTTCAACTCTTCATTTTTCATGTTTAGATTTATGTTTTATATTCTAAAATTTATAATTTTTACTTATGCAAGTATTATTGAAAAGTATCACTAATCTTCTTACTATTATCACAATATTCAATGTACTGGGTGTCAAAAATCCAGAAAATTTATGAATTTGTTTTTAGAAGATTCCTAATCCGTAGCTTAGTCGTAAGATTGATAATTTTTGAACTTTTGCGTTGGAGTTCTTTGCATTTGTCCGATAAAATATATTACATAATAAAACTTTATCCCTTAGAAAGATGCATGCAAAATTAATAATATTTTCTGATCTCTTATTATTATATTGCATTTTTATACTTTTTATTTTCGAATTTATTTTTTATATAGATCTTTTTAAAGGTTTTTTCCAGTAATAGATGTTGGAACTTTGAGATCAGAGGAAATTTCGATAAGTAGGATCTATATTAATCGAACCAGGCAAAAAGAAAACTTTGAAAATTAACATTACTGACCGTGAAATTCGAACATTAAATAGAAATACGAATTTCAACATCGAAATTCAGCAAATAGAAGTTCTAAAATCTTTACTGACGGACTGCGAAGGTGTTACTGGTAGCCAACATTACATATTTTCAGGAGGTTGTTGGTTCAAGCCCAGCCCGCATTAAAATTTTTAGAACTGTATCCTCCTGCGATTTTAATTACTTCAGGAAAAAAAAATTAATCATAAAATGCGATGGGAGTGGGATCCTACTTATCGACATTTTTTCTGATTTGAAAGTTATAACAGTATCTTACTGGGAAAGGCCTATAAAATTAGTTATTAGTTTCAATTAGTAATTTTCCACTATCGATTTATTAAATATTTGGACTAATTGATGGTACGTTATAGTTTTATTTTCTTTATATTATCAAATCGTTGTGCTAGAAGCTTTTCTTGTAGTCTAATTTTCTTCAAAAATGGCTCAAATTGAAGCTTCGAGCATGTCGAATTGAGATGAAAAAGATAATTTGCTATGCTATAGCTTTATTCTTTGGTTAACAGTGGTGAGACAATAAGAAAAATCACCATTTTTTTTAACTTAAGCCTACGCCTACAAAACAATTACTTTAGGTCGCTTGCCGACTTCTTCTCGGACTGATTTTGATTTTGAAATATATTTTGTATGTCTCGAAATTTCTAATTTCAATTTATCTATGTATCATTGAGAAGTGTCACTAATCTCCTTATTATTTATACATTATTCAACGTACGAGGATTCAAAAATATATAAAATTTACGGACTTGCTTTCAGAAATTTCTAGTTTCTATACTGAAGTCGTGAGCTTGATCATTTTTGAGATTGATATGCAAGAGTCTTGTGCAAACTTCCGATAAAATTTATTATACAATAAAAATATATACCTCCAAAAAATGCGAAAAAAGTGTAAGCTTACTGAATTATGTTTTCTGATCTTTCCCGGCGTTTTTAAAAAGCGTCAGCAATCTTTTTATTATTTTTACATTTTTCGATGTACGAGGTAATCTCTAGCGTGGTCGTAAGTTTGATCATAATTTAAAAAATTGTTGCTTTGGAGTTCTTTGCATCCTTCCGATGAAATTCATGATATGATCAAACTGTATAGCTCAAAAAATTCATGCATATTGAATAATGTTTCCTGATATCTTATTATTATATTTCAACTTTATACTTTTTATTTTTTAATCTTTTAAATTATCATTATTAAAAAGTATGAATAGTTTTCTTATCATTCTTACAATATTCAATGTACTAGGTTTCAAAAATACAAAACATTTATAAACTTGTTTTTAAAAAATTCCTAATCGCTAGCTTAGTCGTAAATTTGATTATTTTTAAACTTCTGCGGTTAAGTTCTTCGCATTTTTCCGATTAGATTTATCACACAATAAAACTGTTTGAATTGAAAATATGTACGCGCGATAAAAAATGTTTCCTGATTTCTTATTATTATATTTTAATTTTATATCTTTTATTTTAGAATTTATTTTTTATATAGATCTTCTTAAAGGTTTTTTCCCAGTAATAGATATTAGAACTTTCGAATTAGAGGAAATGTCGATCAGAAGGATCTAAATCAATTGAACCTGGCAAAAATAAACCTTGAAAAGTTAAAAATACAAGTACTCAAAAATGCACGAAAATTGAGGAAATCTTTAGTCTGTCAAGTGTGCACATCTCGTTTTCTTTCTGATTACGTTTTGCGGATGCCTCCTAAGTATTTTAATCCTAAAATGAAAATAAAATTGTTAGGGCCCTTTTTGAAAAATCTCCATTTTTAATTTCTTGTCCGGCAAATTTGTTGGTATATTTTTATAAAACCCTGAGAAGAGAGAAACTGTATTTGCTGAAACTCTTTCATTTTCCATTCTAAAATGAGATCCATATGTTCAAAATCATGCGATATCTTGACACCTTAGAAAATGCTGAAATTTTATTATTATTATTTTTAATTATTCTCATACTATTCGATGTATAAGCTTTCGAAAACATGAAAGATTATGAACTTTTTTAAAAAAAATTCCCATTCTCCACGCCGAAGTTTTGAGTTTGATCATTTTTCAAATTGCTCCATTGCAATTCTATGCATCTTTACGATCAAATTTAGTACACTGTGAAACTATATACTTCTGAAAGATGCATGTATATGAAGAAATGTTTCCTAATCTCCCATTATTATATCTCAACATTATATTCTTGATTAATTTCTTTATATACTTAAAATTTTTAAATTTAATCAATTTGATTACTATCATGAAGTGTCAGTTATCTTTTTATTATTTCAACGATATTCAATATACTAGGTCTCAAAAACACAAAAAATTCATGAACTTGTTTTTGAACAAATTCTAATCTCTGGCGTAGTCGTAAGTTTGATAATATAATAATTTCAAAAATTGCTGCGTTGGAGTTCTTCGCATCCTCCCGATACAATTTATTATATTATGAAACTATATACCTCTAATAATATATATGCATATTGAATCATGTTTTCTGATCTCTCATTATTATATTTAAACCTTATACTTTTTATTAAAATTTTTTTTTGAATTCCAAAATTTATAATCTTAATTTATTTAATTATTATTGAAAAGTACAAGTAAATTTTTTTATTATTTTCACAATACACAATGTACTAGGTTTTCAAAACGATAAAACATTTATAAACTTCTTTTTGAAAAACTCCTAATCTCTCGCTTAGTCGTAAGTTTGATAAACTTTGAAATTCTGCGTTTGAGTTCTTCGCATATTATGTCCGATTAAACTAATTACACAATTAAACTGTATAAACTGAAAATATGTATGCATAATAAAAAATGTTTCCTGACCTCTCATTATTATATTTTAACTTTATATCTTTCAATTTTAAATATATTTTTATATAGATCATTTTAAAGGCTTTTCCCAGTAATAGATGTTAGAACTTTCAAATCAGAGTAAATGATGATAAGTGGGATCTATATTTATAGAACCAGGCGAAAATAAACCTTTGAAAGTTAAAATTACAGGTATCAAAAATGTACAAAAATTTAAGAAATTTTCAAATTTATGGTAATTTATCGGTAATTTATGATAATTTATCAGTAATTCATGGTAAGTTATCACTTCGAGTTGGTCCTATCTCTATTCACTATTCACAATCAGTTTGTCAAGTGTTCAAATCTCGGTTTCTTTCTGATTATGTTTCGGAGATGCCTTCTAAGTATTTTAAGCCTAAAATGAAAAAAATGGTTAAGAATCTTTTTGAAAAACCTCCATTTTTAATTTTTGTTTTGCAAATTTATTAGTATATTTTCGTAAAATTCTATGAAACGAGAAACTGTATTTGCTGAAACTTTTTCATTCTCCATATTGAAATACGATCTATATATTCAACATCGTGCGATATCTTGACACCATGGAAAATGCTGAAATTAAGTGAAAAAGTGAAGTTTTTTTTTGTAATTTCTACATTGTGAAGCATTCAACGCCTGAAGAGGTCAGCACAAAAATTATAGTTCATAAAATATGTTATACTATTGCGTTTTGTCTTTGCTATTACAATTGTTAAATGAAATAAATAAATAAAATAAATAAAATATGATTATACAGATTTCTAATTACTTCAACTCTTGGCATAATATCCTTGCCGTACAAGTTAGACACTTATGTCACATTTTTGATGAAAATGAGATTTTGACATCAATCGATTCGCAAGAGAAAACTGCAACTATCTGCACAAACAATCATTTTGAAAAACGAATAGAGTTTATTAAATACTTAATGTTCAATAAAAAGTGTTTCCTTTGAAACGCCATAATTTGAAACTTATTAGTGTTAGAATATCGTTTTTCAGATTTGTTGTTAATCGACTCTACTTCAGGCGAGATACAGATGAGTTTCACCTGAAATGCATATAAAGAGAAATATTTAACAAAGAAAAAAAATATTTATTTACCTAAAAACTGACTTCTGAAGGTAATATCTCGTCAACCATTGGAGTCAAAACGTTTTTTTCTTAATATACAGATACTTCCATACACTATAATCTCTGTTCTGATAAACTGAGGTGTTGGTTGGCTTAAACTATAGAAATAACAAAAAAAACTCCACTTTTTCACTTAATTTCAGCATTTTCGAAGGTGTCAAGATACCGTACGATGTTGAATACATACACCTTATCTTAGAATATGAAATGAAAGAGATTTGGGAAATACAGTCTCTCTTTTCATTAGGTTTTACGAAAACATACTAAAAAATTTGTACCAAAGAAAAGTAAAATAGAGCTCTTTCAAAATTTGCCCTAACGATTTTTTTTCATTTTAGGCTTATATACTCGGGAGGCATCCTCAAAATATAACCAGAAAGAAGCCGAGGTGTGCAAGCCACTTTTAAGTGAAAATTGGTTCTGGATGGGCGTGAATAATAAATACAGAGCGGATTAGCGCCACTGTGAAGTTAGCTGGCAAGCGCCACTCGGCTCTCACACGCGAAGAACCCCGGTTGGATCAGCATTTGTTGTTGATAATTTTGAATTGAAAGCTTCTAAAATTTCAAGAGAAATGTACGAAATGCTTTTGAATTGAAAACGTTCCAATTCAAAATATTTCAGATTAGGTAAAATTTTGAAAAAGGACAATATTTCGAATAAAATGAAAAGTAATTGAACTTGTGTCATTTCTGAATAAAAGCGTTCAAAATTGGATAATGATAAATGGCAAAATTTTATAACAAAAGCTTTTAAAATTCAAAACTTTCAAACTAAAATTTTTCAATTTGAAAAAATTTCATTAGGAAGGAGTGAAATTCTATGATTTCTAATTTAAAGAATTCGACATTAAACAATTTTATTTTGAATTCAAGAATCTCGAAACTGAATGATTTCAGAATAAAATTTCGAAAATAGGACAATTTCAAAACATTAAAAATTAAATCCTTTTCAATTAGAATTTTGAAAACTAGATCATTTAAGATTCGAAGAAATGAAAATTGTATTATTTTTAATTGAAAGCATTCAAAATTGAAAACTTTCGAATTTTAATGAATTCAAATTCGAAGTGATTAAAATCTGACAATTCGAAATTGAAAACTAAATTGAATGTTTTAAAGTCAAAGCTTCTAAAATTCTAGAAATCTGAATTTTTATCTAATTCAGAAAGTTATTTTTTAACATAAAAATTGTTTAGACAAATTTTTCTAAAATAAGAACATAAATTCACTTTCATTTTCACAGTTAATAATTGAAAAATTTTCAATTGTAAACCTATGAAATTGGATTATTTCAAAAAAACATTCGAAATAAAAATTAATTTTGAATGTTTAACATTCAAAATGAAAAAAAATGTATGCTCCAGAATCTTTGAACTTAAAAAAATCCGAACTCCATTTAGAAGTAAACGAAAATTTGGTCGCGAAAAATTGTGACATTTGAACTATTTTCTATTCAAACCCTTAAGAAATTCTGTTACTTTAAGTGAATGTTAATCGTTTAGATATGACCAATTTTTGAATTGTCAACTATGCTTTCCTGAATTCAACCATTTGCATTTAAATCGCAAAATTTGAACTACTTAAATTACTTCAAGTAAATTAAAATACTTTAAAGACTAAAAATTTTCAAATTTTTCAGATATACTGTTCGAAATTCAATCATTTTACTTTTAATCCCAAAATTCGAACTCAGTAAGAAAATCTATCTCATCACTTTGAAAGTCACATGATACTGCACGATATGATACATATTAATAATATATTTATCATCTTCAAAATATCTATGATTAAAATTTTTAATTATAGTATGAATGCGCTTTTCTAAGACAATACCTGTATAATCTTCGAGGCAACAAAAGGCCATGAAAAATCTAACTGAGAAGAGTAATAATTCACCTCTCTTACGAAACGACGCTAAATACGATAAATAGACAAAAGACTAAAATTATAATTTTCTGAAAGTTTAAAAAAATTTATTTTCACCGTTTTTTTAATAGAAATAATAGTTTTTGTTTTAAAGGTGGAAAATGCAATGTGAAAGTAAGATATTCAAATTTATAGCTAAACAACGTAAAATACAGTGGAACCTCTAACTGCGAAACTTCTTACCTCAAAATGACATGTATCTATTTTTTGTATTCATATTTCACTCCTAAACTGTCAATTAATAAAATTAGAATATTCATTAAAAAATATTTTTGTCATTTATGTCAGTTTTGAAACTCGCCAAGTTGTTTATTACCAATTCAAAGCATATATTTTTAGCAATTTTGTATTAAATTGAATTTTTCTCATAGTTTCTCACATACTGCAAGTTTGTGCTGGAAAGTATTCGTTTTGGGTGCATTTTTTAAAATTCTTTCTCACTTTGTTTTATGATTTTTCAGCTGAGTGTAAAAATATAATGTGAAACGTCGATTTTATAAAATTTAAACTAAGTTTAAGCAATGTCGAGCGCGAAGCGCGAGTGGCACGATGTGAATGTATTCCTCCCACCCGAAGAAGTTTTAAGAAAGTTATATTTACATTCACTCAATGTTCAAGCATAAAAATAATTAAGTTGATTATCCAGGACCAATTATTCAAAAAGAAATGGCGTAATAGAAAATATGTATACTTCATATTCAATCTATTTTTTAAAAATAAAGTCACAGAGACGTGTCCTTGTATTCAACTTCAAATAATAATTTTAAGCATTAGTGAAAGGCAACATTGTGGAAAATCTTTTTTCTTACTGATGCTACCACTATTAGAAATCATAGACACCCGTTTGCATACACATATATTCTGAATCTTCAATCATTTTCCTAAGTATATTGAAAAGAGAGCAAAATTGTCCCGATACTAAAGTCTCTGGTCAATTTACGTATTCAGAGCTTTAAAATTCATGAGACATTATCTTGTTGATCTTTCTATATTAAGTAATCTTCTATAGCGGAAGACTTTCAAAAAAAAATCTGTCTTCTCTGCCTTACATTTCGAAGCTTTATTTCATAAGAGGCAAACATTTTTGTACATTTCACAGAAGAAGAGTCTCCAATTCGAACATTTTCGAATAAAAAAAATAATATGTATACTTCAATCAGGATGAAATTAAAAATATGCATGAAATTTTGTATATATTTACCAACAAGGTTGAACAAGACGGCTGAAGCAAAGAACATCACATCAAAGACCGTCATTTTCTCCAGCTTGATGAAACTTACTATCGTGATATTTGGTGGTTGCAATTTAAGAACTGAATGTTTTACAAGATATCCCAGTATATATACCAGTCCCTATCTCATTGCTTATCTCATACACGATATTTTAAAGTACATATGTAAAATTTATGTTCCTGTTCTTTAAAAAACTCCCAATCTCAACCAAAGTCGTGAGTTTGATACTATTAAAAATTGCCGTGTCCGTGTTCTGTGAATCTTGGCAAAAAAATTTAGTATACAATAAAATTATTTACCTCTAGAAAACGCACGTGTTCGCAGAAATGATATGTAGTCTCTTCCAAAGTTATTGAAATGTTTCAGTAATATTTTTTATTACTCTTACATTACTCATTGTACGAGGCTTCAAAAATAAATAAATTCTTTGAATTTGCTTTTAATAAAATTTCTAATCTCCACCAAAGTCGTGATTATGATACTTTCTAAAATTACCATTTCCGAGTTCTGTCCATCTTTGCGATAAAATTTAGAGCAGAATGAAACTATTTACCTCTAAAGAATGTGTTTTTTCTGAGAAATGATTTATGATCTGTTCCTGTGTTATTGAAAGGCGTCAGTAATCTTTTGTATTATTTTTGAATTATTCGTTGTACATGGTTTCATGAATATGAAAAATTGATAAAGTATTCTTCATGAAATTTCGAATATCTACCAAAGTCTTGAGTTTGATTCCTTCGAAATGCTGGTTTGGACTTTTGTGCATATTTATGATAAAATTTAGTGTACGATTGAACTTTTGAGCTTAAAAAAATATTTGCGTACTAAGAAATGTTTGTTAAAGGCTTCTGGAGTTATAATAAATTTTCAGTAATTTTTTTATCTTTGAATCATTCGATATATAAAGAAGGTTTCAAAAATATATAAAGTTTATAAGCATGTCTTTAAAATTGCTGCGACGAAATTCTGTCCATACGTGCGTTAAAATTAAGTATCCAGTGAAACGATTTTCCTCTCAAGAATGTATTTGTTCTGAGAAATTGCTTATAATTTCTTGCAGTGTTATTAAGAAGTTTCAGTTATTTTTTTTATTTTTCTTACATATTTCGATGTACTAAGTTTAAACAATATATCAAATTCATGAACTTCCTTATAACGAAATTCCCAATCTTTACCAAAGTCGAGTCTAACTGAGAAATGAAGCCTGGAATACTACTTATTATTTTGGATTTTCAAAATACTCTTGATAGATCCGCTATCAAGGATTAACGAATAATTTAATTACGTATTGTTTTTCACAAATTATGGAAAACATAATTTGAAATATAAAATAAAATTATTTGTCACTTTTGATATGATTTTATGCTATTTTTATGGACTTCGAAAAAATTATCAATTTTTCACTCAATTCTCTAATTAATGCTATGTTTGATATGAGTACTAAATTTTTGAACTATGCGTAAAAATTGATTTAACTAAAAAAAAATATAAACATATAGCGAGCATAAACATATGTTTTTACCTAGGTCCAAGTATAGTTCTAAGCCTAGGACAGACCTGGTTTTCTCTTCCGCCACCTGGACCAAGTACCAAGAAAGGACCTGGTTCTTTCGGGACGTGTGCTATGTGGGATCGCCGTAATCGCATTTTGTAAACATTTTCTATAAAATTAAGAATATAATAAATCTATTTATTTCTTAAGAATTTATTTATTCTCCGAAATTACTTCATGATCTCTTCGGATGTTACTTAAAAGTTTCAGTAATCTTATGTATGACTTTCACATTTTCCGATACACAAGATTTCAAAAATAAATAAAGTTCATGAACTAGCTTTTAACAAAATTCCCAATCTCTATTAAAGTCATAATTTTCACAATTCTGAAAATTGCCATGTCAGAGTTCTGTACATATTTGCAATAAAATTTGCTATATAATAAAAACAATTTGCCTCTAAAAAATGTATCTGTCTGGAAAATGTTTCGGAACTAGTTTCGTTGTTATTTTAAAATTTCCTGAATCTTTTAATAAATTTTACATTATTCTACACATTGGCATTCAAAAACATGAGACGTTTTGAACTTGCATTGAAAATTGTTGTGTCGAAGTTCTGTGAAACTTTCCGACAAAATTCAGTATGTAATAAAATCATTCACCTGTAAAAATATACGTGTTCTGAGAAATGCCAGTATGATAGAACTATATACCTTAAAAAATATATGCATATAGAATAATTTTTCCTGATTTTTATTTTTAAATCTATATTTTATATTCCAAAATTCATAATTTTTATTTACTCAATTATTATTAAAGAGTGCCACTATTCCTTTCAATATTTTTACAATATTCAATGCACTAGGTTTAAAAATACAAAAAATTTCTGAACTTGTTTTTGAAAAGTTCCCAATCTCTAGCTTAATGGAACATTTGCTCACATGAATTATTTAAACCATACATAAAAATATTGTATGATTAATTTGCATTACTAAAGAACATACCCAATTCAAATTTAAGACAATTTCCAAAAAAAAGATCATTTTTTGCCAGTTAATGCTGCTAATATGTATTGGTTTACATAATTTGTTTGAAAAAATTATAAACAAATATCGGTTAGAAAATATTTTCTAATGAACATCATTGACAAGATAGTTTGTACAAAAGCAGGAGAAATGACGATCTTTTCTTGCTCACAGATGACGATAATAGGCATTTATATATATTGTTCAAAAAATTATAAAATATATCGGATGATAAATTTTCATAATCAAGTCTCATCTTGAAGGTATGAATAAGCAATTTCAATGCACAAACATACTTCGCAAACGAACAATTCATCATTTTGACTATTTGTTATACTAATTTGTTTGTGAAAATTAACTTCACAAGTCAACAATTTCTTTGTCTTTCATGCACTCCTGCGCATTAAATGCAAGCGATACTGAGCAAAGGAAAAGTTTTTTCAAGAATTTAAGAAATAAAGTCGTAAAAATCGACATTTTTTTGTCTTTACATTAACATAAATGTTTAAACAAACTGAAATTCAAAAATCGGGTCTTATAATTCTCTTAAAAATTGAACGCTAAATATTTCCTAATATCCTCTAGTGTTATTAAAAAGTTTCAGTAATTTATAATTTTCACATTATTTGTTATACGAGGATTTAAAAACACGAAAAAGTTATGAACCTGTATTTAACAGAATTCCTAGTCTCTACCAAAATCGTATAATACATCTTAAAAATGTATGTGTGCTAAAAAATGTTTTTGTAAGGCATGCACGGAATGTTCGACTTTCGAGGCATGTATAGTGTGCGGGAAGTGACCAATTCCAAAACCATGGTAAAAAGCATTTAAAAGAGACTTTTTCTAGCTGCTGCGCCTGGCACTTTGAGTAAGATTACTTTTTCTAGGTGCTGCGCTCGCGCATTTTGACTTAATCCTACTTTCCAGGACTACCGGAATCATAACCTCGCTTCATTATGAGCCGACACTTGATGGACTGACTGTAAGTGCAAAGTGATTCGACCAACTCGATGTGATAAGTTACCATAATTCACAGATAAATTACCATAAATTACCAATAAATTACCATAAATTACCGAAAATTTTGGAAATTTTTGTGAATTGTTGAAAACCTTAAATTTCTTGTAATTTATCAATTTTCCATAAATTTACAGAAATTTTTGAAATTTTTGAATATTTCTCGAAAAACTTTGGATACCTTAAATTTTCGGAAACCATCGGTATTTTATGAATCTTTTGAAAATTTCCAAAATTTCTCGTAATTTCTGATATTCATAAATTTTAAGAATTTCCGGAATTTCGATAATCTCACCATAAGATCCTAAAATTTCCCAAATTTTTTTTTTATTTTTCTCAGATTTAAAGTTTCCTGCATTTGTACAAAAAATATCCTGTGCAGCACATGATTCAGGGAGGCAGTTGTAACTTTTGTGAAGTTTACAGTGTTTGCCATCGGCTTATCTTCGGGTCCTTTCAGGCTCATCTTGGGCTCGCCTCGAACTCGCATACGACTTACCTACAACTTTTCTTCGATTCGCCTCTGGCTCGTACAGCAAACTTCACACTCGTGTGGAACTATCTTCTTCCCGCACTTGTAGCACAGTATACTGCTCTTTATCATTTTTGGTATTATTGAAAAGTCTCAGTAATCTTTTGTTACTTTGATATTAGTCGCTTTATGAGGTTTCGAAAGAAAAAATTATGAACTTGTATTTTTTTAAATTCCTAATCTCTACCAAACTCGTAACCTTGATCATTTTTTAAATTCATTTGTCAGAGTTCTGTCTATTTTTGCGATAAAATCTAAGGTACAATGCCTACTATACAAATATATCATTTGAATTGCAAATTCAAGCAAATATTGAAATTAGGGCAAAAAATAGAAGCAGATGTTTTCTATATCTTTGTTTGATGTAATGATATTTTTTTCTCATTCCAAAATATAACTTTTCATCTGAAGTTTGATCAAAATATCAAAAGCACGCATTTGACCATTAGATACTACTATTACTATTTCATGCTATTACAATTGCTGCTTCGGAGTGATGTGCATATGAAGCCCTTAAAGGAAAAATGTGACACAGAAAAAGTTCAAAGAAAAAGAGGTAAACAGAATCGCGAGGTATAAATATGACTCAAAAATATCCGAGGCAAAACGTTATAGAAAATGTTGAGGGATAAAATGTGATCGAAAAAGTTCTGAGGAAAAACATTACAGAAAAGGTTGAGGGGAAAAATCTAGTAGAAAAAGTTCCGAGGAAAAACGTTACAGAAAATGTTGGGGGGAAAAATGTAGTAGAAAGAGTTCCGAGAAAAAGCGATATATATATATACACAAAACTCGAGGGAAAAATGTAGTAGAAAAATTTTCGATGAAAAGCGATATATATAGAACTCGAGAGAAGAAGTTTCTTCTGGAGTACCCGAGGAAAAACGTTACTCCAGCATTTCATTTTTTTTTTTGTTAATATAAGTTGATTACGAAAGAAAGGTTGAAAGAGTCCGGTTTTCAAAATTTTGGCTCAAGTTGAAAGATTTCAATGTAAAGATTTGGGTTTCTTAACTAACATAATATGGTGAATATTGAAAATAATTTTGCCATAAAGAAATTTGTCAAAAAATCTGTTTTTATGCTTTCACTTCAGGTTAAAGACTGTTGTGTAAAAATTCGGGGCTTTTAACGACTATAATAATTTCCAATATTGCAAAATAATTTTGGTTCGAAAGACTTGCAATGTTTCCGGTGCTTCCTAATATTTCAAAATAATTTCGCAATAAACAAGTAAGTCAAAAAATTATATTTTACACAAATTTTGGTCAACTTAAAAGATTACAATGTGAAGATTTGGGTTTCTTATTAATTATAATGTTTTGAATATTGCAAAATAATTTTTCAATGAACAAAGTCGTCAAATTCCTTTCCTTTACTTTAGCTTCACTTTAAAGACTGTTGTGTGGAAATTTGGGTTTTGTAACGATTATAATAATTTTTAATATTGCAAAATAATTTCACGACAACTGAATTTGTCGAAGAAGACTGTCTTTCAAACTTTACCTACAGTTACAGAACTGTAGAGTGGGAATGCATATTGACAATATGCATTCACACCTTTGTGTGAGAAGGGCCTTTTAATGATTCTGATAATTTTTAATGTTGTAAAATCCTGCAAACATTGAGAAATTAGTTGAAAATGTTTGGTTTTCCTATTCTAATTACAGTTCGATTACTGCACAGGGAAAATGCAGATTTGCAACAATTTACATGATTTTCGATTTTCTAAAATAATTTTGCATTAAACAAATTTGTCAAGAAATGTGTGTGTGCACTAGGTTTAAAAATACAAAAAATTTCTGAACTTGTTTTTGGAAAGTTCCCAATCTCTAGCTTAATGGAACATTTGCTCACATGAATTATCTAAACAATACATAAAAATATTGTATGATTAATTTGCATTACTAAAGAACATACCCAATTCAAATTCAAGACAATTTGCAAAAAAAATATCATTTTCTGCCAGTTAATGCTGTTAGTTGAAAATGTTTGGTTTTTCTATTCTAACTACAGTTCGATTACTGCACAGGGAAAATGCAGATTTCCAGCAATTTATATGATTTTCGATTTTCTTAAATAATTTTGCATTAAACAAATTCGTCAAGAAATGTGTGTTTTTTCACTTTAACTTCAGTTTAAAGACTGCTGTGTAGAAATTTGGTTTTTACAACGAGATTAAAATAATTTTCAATATTGCAAAATAATTTAAGACAACCAAAGTCGTCGAAAAAAGATGATTTATCCCCTTTAGCTGCTCTCTAAATTTCTTGAAGTGAGATTTCGCTTCAATGGAGTGAAAATTCATTCTTAGTGGGAGTGAAAACAGCGCCAGTCGTGTCAGAGTGAAAGCTCACTCTTTCTGAGTGAATTATTCAATCCTCATGAAAAGTAAGTATTTCACTCCAATAGAGCGTAAAATTCTGACTTATAGGAGTGATTTTTCACTTTTATCAAGAGTGAATCTTCTCTCTAAATTTCTTAGAGCGAATTTTCACTCTTCAAATAGAGTGAAAGGGTGGGTCACTTTTATACAGCGACATTTCACTCTTAAGGAGTAAATAGAGTCACTCTCGTGAAATACTGAATACATTCACCCTAATTCCCGGAGTGAAGAAATATCTTATACGATTTTGCGTCCAAAGTATATATTATAAATAATTGAAAAATTGGTCAAACAACCACCGCAGGTTCCCCCTGGAAGCGACTGCCATCCATGAAAATGACACCGGCTCCCAGTATGACAGCTCTTTGCATCAATCTCGCAAGTGCTTTGGCATTTTTCTGGCACGCGGGTATGCCTTCGAGGTTACGAACCAGAGATGGCTTAGCACCTCCGAGAGCACCGATGACAAGGACTTTAGCCGAATATTCTTTGTACACTCCTCGCAGCTCTCGTATAGGGTCTCGATACCTCTCTCCCTTTTCCTTCTCCTTG
>JAUMHM010090409.1:0-21094 GCA_032362435.1 Melikaiella ostensackeni
AAAAACGGGGGGGTGAGGGTCAAATTTTACACAAATCTAATACATTCTCTGATGAGAATTTGAAAAATATTAGTTTTATGAGTATGCAAAGGATATAAAAGTGATGTCATATATGATACATTATTTTTTCTGGTAAGCCACCCTATTCTTATATTAGTCAAAAGGAATATCATCATTCATTTAATCGTGTATTTCTTATATCGAAATAAATTTCTGTAGTTATTATTGCGCATCGTGAAATATTTTAAAATAAAATTGAATAGTAATTGTTTACAGAATCACTTTAAAAATCAAGGAACCATTATAACTCATTCAGCAAAAAAAATTAGCCAAATAAAAGGCGGGATTTCTGAGAAAATTTGATATTAAGATTTTCAGAAAAGCCGCCGCCATTTTAATAATTTTAAACATTTTGTTCATTTTCCGGCGAATTTTGAGAGGAGAATAAACCTCACCAGTGTCAGGAAAGGAAACTTAAGTATCTCAATTAAGTCAAAAGTTATGAGGGCTTAAAGAAAAAATTTGTGTATCCTTGAAAAGTAACCCTAAAATTTCAAATATTAATAACTTCGTCAAAATGATTTTTTTCTCAAAACGGTGAAATACGTGTTGTTTTATTTCCTCATAAAAACAACATATATAAGAGGCGGATGATTTTGTGACTTGAAAATGCACTGTCTGCTTGATTTGAAATGGATTCGGTCAAGTAGATACAATATTCCGCGGAAATATTCCCAATGTTCCAAAGAAACATTCCATGAATGTGAATCAATATAGCCTGATATGCGGGTTGCCCTAAATGAAAAATAAAAAAAGAACATTTCGTTAAAGATCCACCATAGAAAATTTGTTTTGAAAAAAGACCCACTTTCTGAAAGAAGTAGTCATCTGTATGTATGAATTGCAAATTACTTCCCTGTACGAAACACTTGAAATTTTGTGTATGAATGATACTTACTCTATTCTGCCTTAATACCCTTTTAAATTAATTCAATTTTCTCAATACAACCCAAGGAAAACATATCAAAGAAATTTGTCATTGCAACTAACTCTATTAGACTATGCTTGATCCCTTTCCTTGAATGCAGCAATAAATAATTAGGAAAAGCATTAAGCAATGCTCCTGGCATGACGTTCATTCTCGTTGGAAAAATAAGCCATCTCTTAGTAGACTAATTAACGAGATTATTTATTAAAGTGGATGCACTACAATGATGCTCGTAAGGCTTCTCATTAATTAAAATTTTAAGGTCAAAAGAAAATATACAAATTCTCATTTAGCTAATTATTTTTTATCTGGAAATACCTCTCTGTAGGTACATTTTTCTTTCGAAGTAGAATATGTTTATATATTTTTCTACCTACTCTAAGCGAAGATTTACTTAAGAACGGTCTTATAGCATTCAGTCCATGAGTATATGTCTAGATCTCCTGAAGGAAACAGAAAAAAGGATAGGGTTGCCTTGGTGACAGTCGATATAGGAAATCGTATGATGGTCTAATATTATAGACATCAGGATATAGAAAGAGAAACCTTTTAGTCTGAAGCAAAGATAGCATTCCCGGAGCTACTAAAAACATGTTTAATAAAGTGAAGGATATACATAAATAAAGCAAAATAGGTAAAAGGAAAACGAATTTTGCTTGTTCGTCTTAAGCTAAAAACTTAAAAATCGTATTTGCCGGAAAATTTAATATAAATTGGTTTTTCCTCATTACGTACATCCCATGTATGATTTTAAAAAGTCAATACTTTAATTACAACATCTAATATCTCCTGGTACACTGTTCATTATATTCCAAAACCATTTTGTATTTAGCACAGTCCTGAGGATGTACACTAGTTATCTTAAGTTCAAAAATGAGCATTGTTAAAAATGATTTATTAAATCAAGTAAAGTGTTCCCGTTGTTGATTGTAACTAATTTTGAAAAAGAACTGAAGGTTTTTTTTTTCTCTGCGTGTAAAAGTTGCAATTCTTATTTAAGGACATGTGACAGTCTGTCATGCGACCAATTATTACATGTCATTACATTTGGCGGCTTCATAATTTAAAAAATGAATCTGTCGTGCTGAAGTTTTCGAAAATGGTTCAAAATATATTAGATCACGTCCATCTGGCCCCTTTTTTTGAGTTTTTATTTTGTTCAAATAATGCAATTTCATTCTTCCTATTTCGGCTAGGGCTCTAAAGCCCTGTTCTCAGTTGCACTCCAAATTATTGATGAATACAATTCCACAGACTGTCACATGCCCTTGAAGAATACTCTTGATTTTGCTATTTTTTAATAATATCTATTGAAGAAATATGATTCACATTTAGCTTGGATGACCCTTGGGATCAAGATAAAGGTTTTTTTCTATACTTCTCCTTTCGAGCTTCGCGAGAAAGTAATGCATTTTTCTTTCTACCTTCAAAAGATATATGATTCAAAGTTTTCCAAACTCTCTTTGAGAGAATATCATTCTCAATTCACTTGCATAAAGACTAACACAAAAAGATTCTCATCGTTATTTAGCTGAAGTTCTGTTCCGCGGATAATACTTGAGTATTCGATAAGACGAGGGTGGTTTTTGAGTGCCGCGGGATGATTTTTTAGTGCCTGGAGGTGGTGTTTCAGTACTGAGGTATAATGTTTAAAAAGAAACAATCAGTTTTCAACTGCCTATGGGAATGATCTTTGAGTGAATGGGGATGATTTGCGAGTGCCTAGAGATAGTTTTTGGGTGTTGGAAACGGCAGAGGTGGGTCTTAAGAGCCTAGGAATAATTTTATGGTATCGGAAAGGGCAGGTGTGGTTTTTGAGTTCCGAGGGATGGTTTCTGAGTGTCTAGGGATGAGTTTTTGGATTTTGAAAGAGGCAAGTGTAGTTCTTGAGTGTCTAGGGATGGTTCTAGAGTCCCCAAGGACGATTTTTGGATGTCGGTAAAGGCAGGGGTAGTTCTTAAGTGCCTAGGAAAAATTTCGAAGCGTTAAAGAAGAAAGAGCTGAGCTTTCAGTGCATAGGGATAATTTTTGTTTGTTCGGAAAGGCAGGGGTGGGTTTATAGTCTCTGGGAATAATTTCCAGGTGTCGAAAAATAAAGAGGTCGTTTTTAAGTGCCTGGGGATGATATTTGACTACCTGAGGATGTTTTTCTAGTATCTCGGGATAATTTTTTGGTGTTGGAAAATGTAGGGGTGTTTTTTTAGTGCTTAGGGTTGATTTTAAAAAGTTGGAGAAGAGAAAGGTGGTTTTTGATGGCCTGAGGATGATTTTTGGTTTTTGAGTGTCTAGGCATGATTTTTGAGTGCTTAGGTATAGTTTTTGGTGGTTGGAAAATGCAAGGGTGGTTTTCATTTCCCAAGGGATAATTTCAGGGTATTAAAAAAATCAGGGGTAGTTTCTAAGTACTCGCGAATAAGGTTTGGCTTGAGGAAAAGAAGGGAGTGGTTTTTGAGTGCCTAGGTGTGATTTTTAGTGCTTGGGGATGAGTTTCGAGTACCAAGTGATAATTTTAAGGTATCGGAAAAAACAGGGGTACTTTTTGAGTACCTAGGAATGGTTTCTGATTATCCAGGGATAATTTTTGTGTTTCGGAAAAGGCGGGGGTGATTCTGAAGTGTCTGTGGATGGTTTCTAAATCCGAAGAGATAATTTTGGATCTTGGAGAAGGCAGGGGTGGTTTTTCAGTATCTGGGGATAATTACAGAGTGTTGCAGAATGAGAAGGTGGTTTTTGAGTTCCTAGGAATAATTTTTGGTTATTGAAAAGGACAGGGCTAATTCTTGAGTTTCTAGGTATGGTTTTGTAGTCTCTGGGAATAATTTTTGGATTATTAAAAAGGCAGGGATGGTTTTTGAGTGTCTGGAGATAATTATAGAGTGTTGCAGAATGAGAAGGTGGTTTTTGAGCTCCTAGGGATAATTTTTGGGTACTGAAAAAGACAAGGGTTATTCTTAAGTGTGTAGGTATGGTTTTGTAGTCTCTGGGAATAATTTTTGGATTATTACAAAGGCAGGGGTGGTTTTTGAGTGTCTGCGGATAATTATAAAGTATTGCAGAATGAGAATGTGGTTTTTGAGCTCTTAGGGATAATTTTTGATTATTGAAAAAGACAGGGGTAATTATTGAGTATCTTGGTATAGTTTTTTAATCTTTGGGAATAATTTTTGGATTATTGAGAAGGCAGGGGTGGTTCTTGAGTGTCTGGGGATAATTATAGTGTGTTGCAGAATGAAGAAGTGGTTTTGGAGTTCCTAGGGATAATTTTAGGTTATTAAAAAGGACAGGGGTAATTCTTGAGTGTCTAGGTATGGTTTTGTAGTCTCTGGGAATCATTTTTGGATCATTGAAAAGGCAGGGGTGGCTTTTGAGTGTCTGGGAGTAATTATAGAGTGTTGCAGATTAAGGAGGTGGTTTTTGAGTTCCTAGGGATAATTTTTGGTTATTGACAATGACAGGATAATTCTTGAGTGTCTGGGTATGGTTTTGTAGTCTCTGGGAATAATTTTTGGATTATTTAAAAGGCAGGGGTGCTTTTTGAGTATCTGGGGATAATTATAGAGTGTTGCAGAATCAGGGGGTGGTTTTTGAGTTTCTAGGAATAATTTTTGGGTATTGAAAAAGACAGGGATAATTCTTGAGTGTCTGAGCATGGTTTTGCAGTCTCTGTGAATGTTTTTTGGATGATTGAAAAGGCAAGGGTGGTTTTTGATCATCTGAGGACAATTCTAGAGTGTCCGGCGATGATTTTAAAGTATCTAGAGGTCATTTTTGGGTGTTGAAAATGACAGGGGTAGTTTTTGAGCGTTTATGGAAAATTTTTAAATATTAGAGAAGGAAGCAGTAGTTTTTATGGGCCTGAAGATGACTTTTGAGTGCTTCAGGATTATTTTTTTGTGCTGGGAAGCGCAGAAGTGGTTTTGAAGGGCATAGGAATGATTCTAGGGTATTTAAAGGGGCAAAATGGATTTTTGAGCTGCTAGTGATAATTTTCAAGTACCCAAGGATAGGTTTTGGGTTTCGAAAAAAGCAGGGTTGGTTATAGAGTGTCTAGGAATGGTTATGATGTCCCTAGGAATAATTTTTGGTGTCAGAAAACTCAGGGGTTATTTTTGAGAACCTAGGGATGCTTTTCAATTGTTTGGAAGGGAGCAGGTTGTTTTTTAGTGCCTAGGGATTATTTCTAAGTGCTGGGGAGAGGCAGGGGTGGATTGTGAGTGCCTAGAGAAAATTTTTAGGTGTGGGAGAAGGCAGAAGTAGTTTTTAAATGCCTAAGTATAATTTTCAAGTTTTGGGAAGGGCAGGGGTGGTTTTATTCGTAATAATCATTTAGTTTTCTCATTTTATTGACATTCTATAGTAGACATTTACTGTAGCAATCTAAATCGGGAAAAATCGTATTTTGAATTTAAAAAAGTAGATTAATTGCGACTTAAGAACAATAACTAAGTGAGGCCTTGAAATACTGGTTGCATCCTTCTAAATTCTGTAGCTGGCCCAATACTTGAATATTGTCCAACATGCAGCAGCATGTTACACTGTTTCATGTGATAAATCGGAAAACCCATATTCATTAGCATCAAAATAAAAGGAATTATGAGAATGCACCTGAAAAACGGAAAGTAATGTTCGGTAAAGTGTATTACCAAATTAACAAAAAGTGAAGCTCAAGGCAGAATATCGACTCACGATAATCTTTCATTTCCATCTAAAGGCACGAATATCAAGTTTCGTAACAAGACGTTTCTTGATAGTCGACAATAAATAATGAAACTGGACAATTTTTAAAGAAATTCTCAACTGCAATTACGAAATTTTTCGAGCGTTCATAAAAATAATGAATCATCATAATAATTAAATAAAAAATAAATAATCAGTGATTATATTTATGCCAAAAATATAAGTTTCCTATTATTAATATCATAAATTTAAATTATTAGGGATAAGAATTACCGACGCAGTGAATTAACAACCTTTTTATAGTTTTATGAGTGATATGTGTTTAGAGCTAACCCAATGAATTAATTTACTATCAAAATGTAGAAATACTACCTACATCTGTATGATTTTCATTTGTAAATTTTAAACTCTTATTTGTGCTTTTTAAATGAATGTAACACATCGTTTTCAAAGTAATCTTTTTTCACTAAATTCAAATCTGGACTTTATTTCTTTCCACCTGCTCTTCTTTTAAAGATATTTGCAACTCCTCTTCATAATGATTATTTTTCAATCATTGTGTGCATCATGCTTCCGGTCTGGTGACCATCCGTCGTATAAAAAAGGGGTAGTGAGAAAAAGTAAGGGAAAATGAGGAGAAGGAAGGGGCGAAAAAGCTCGTTTTTTTATGGAAACGATATGTTTTCTTGGAAACACGATGTTTTCCAAAAACAGGATGATTTGATGAATGCAAAGCGAAATTCTTGTTAATTAATTATATTTTGCTTTTATCGAATTTGAAACTTTAAGAAATTAGGGATCCGGCCGAAATTTTGTGTCATTACGTCACTACCAATTAAGCAAACAATTTTTATATAATCACTATTGTAATTTCAGATATTGTCTAACTTACTGTAAATCTAGAGATAATAAAAATCAAATAATTATAAATACACTAATCTAATTTGATAAGTGAAAACGGAATGAATCAAACAAATTAAGAAACAGGAATTCATATGATATGTATTTAATATAATAAAATTGAACATAATATAGAAAATATAAAATATTGATGTTATTTCATCGACCAGGGTAATTAATTAATTGATATTTTGATGTTCGTGTATCGATTACTGGTCAAATTGATTTTTGGAGAATTATTTCTTTAATAATTTTTCAACTTTTGAAAAATATTTGATATAAAGAATTCAGAGATACATTCATTTGTCCAATGAAAAAATAGAAAAATGAAAAGAAAAAAAATCTCCCCCTTCAAAAAAAAAAAAAATCCAATTTTTCGAAGAAAAATTCCCTTATTTTCCCTACAATTGAACTGCTAAACTACTTGTGTTCCCTGAAATGTTGATGATTCAAAGAAAAAATTTTTGAACCAAGCAAGTATTATTTCTTTCCCTTTGAGAAAAAAACTTCTCACTTCCACTTTCAAAATTTAAGATCGTTAAAAAATTCAAATCTGAAACTCTTGAATAAGTAGATTCCTAATCAAAATCACCTCGAACTTCTCGGGTTCTTTTATACAAAACAAAAAATTATTATATTTAGTCCTCTCTGTAAAATTAGAAACATTTGCTTTTAGAGCAAATAATGGACTTTTACTGACAAAAAAGTCTCTTCGCATCCTAAAATAAATGAAAATGCACGTACTTATCTTCTTATGTGTGCAAGATCTTCAGAAATGAGATGGGCTTGAGAGCCCAGTTTTTTAAATCTTTGAGCTGAAAGGACTGTGCTCAAGAAAAAGACGCTGCTCAAGACTGATCTTCGCATACATACTTTTGAGCACATTCCAAAATTTATTGCATCAGCAAAAACTGAGGATAGATAAAATCGAGGTAAAATAGAAAATGGATGGATAGTCACGAAGAATCGTGGTGTCGCCTGAAAAAGAAGAAATGAGAATGTTAGAGAGGAGAGACCTCTGCATTATCGATTAGAGAAGGGTCACAAGAGTTCGACCGTTTCTCTTAGCCGAGTCAACGGGGAACAAATTTTCCCTTGAGTAAAAAATCTGACATAGTTGCATTTTTTCACACGTTGGGGATAGCTTTATAAATATAATGTAAAAGATCCCCATCCATATGTAAACGGCTATAGACGCCATGTTGGCAAGCGTTAAACAATATATTTCCTAATTTTTAGGTCAGAATAATAATATTTAAGGCCTCCTTTAAAGAAGGACCTAAGAAAGCAGCCCTCGCCCCTGCCAGCAAAAGTGCCATTTGAAATCATAATCACCTCTGCTACCTACAATCTAGCCTCAATTTTCAAATTTACTTGCAATTTACTTGCAATTTTGAAGTTTACTCGTTTGATGCTTTGAAACTGGCATTTAAATATTATGTTCCACCATATTTGTACAATATATTTTGAAATTTTTAAGTGAGAATGATAATATTCAAGGCTTCTTTTAAAGCATTAAAAAGGCAAATTTCAAAATTTAGTCTATAATGTAGGTAGCAGAAGTGAGTATGTGTTCTAATGGCAATATTGGCGGCGGGGGCGAGAACGGCTATGTCGATCTATGATACTGAACAATTCTAATTTTTTTTTGCTCGCTTTCCCCAATAATAGGCTCTGTCTTCGGAGGACCTTTGATAGCAGTCCTCGCCCCTGCTAGCAATAGTGCCATTAGAACTCATAATTACCTCTGCTACATATATTTTAGCCTCAGTTTTGAAATTCACTTGCTTGATGCTTTAAACTGGCCTTAAATATTATATTACTCCATATTTTTTCAATAAACTTCAAAATTTTTAGGTCAGAATAATAATATTCAAGGCTTCTTTTAAAGCATTAAACGAGTAAATTTCAAAATCGAGGCTAGAGTATAGGTAGCAGAGGTGATTATGAGTTCTAATGGCAATATTGGCAGCGGGGGCGAGAGCGGCTACCTCGGGTTATGAAACTGAACAATTCAAATTTTTTATTGCTTGCTTCATTCAATAATAGGCTCTGTCTTCGAAGATCCTTAAGTAGCAGTCTTCGCCACTATCAGCAATGATGGTATTAGAACTCATAATCACCTCTGCTATATACAGTCTTGTCTCAATTTTGAAATTTACATGTTTGATGCTTTAAAACAGACCTTAAACATTTTTTAACATAACTGTATTTCACATAGAACCAGCCATTCTCGAGTTATTTTCAAAAATCAGTTATTGTTTAGCACTTTCCAAAATGGCGGTCGCAGCTTTACAAGTATAGATGGATATATATATATATATATATATATATAGATTTATGTTTATAAAACTATTTCCAACACACGTGTAAAAAAAGTTCTACTATGTCGGATTTTTTTACTCAAATCCTTCATTGACTGGTCTATCTGGTAGGAACACGTTTGCCAAGAGGCATAAGAGCCATATGGCCCGGATTGAAAAACCAAGTTGAATGCAACACAGCCGGATCCAAAAGACTTTCAGACACGATAAGGACCCTTGAAATTTTCCATACTCGACTATAGCCATTTGTTTGATGATTAACTCAGTCTTTTATGCAGGCTCATTTCATTATTACTACTGAATTTTATAGTCGTGAAGATCCCTACCAGAAGAATTTATTTGAAAGAAAACAACTACAGGAAAAAAAACTACTGAAAACATTATTGAAATAAATAATTTCTTAAGCTGTGCTAAGATAACAACAAAATTAGAGATTTCAAGTGCACACATGTAAGGTCAAAAAAGCTAGTCAAATTTCCAAAACTTAATTTTGTAAACTTTACGGAAATTTATAGATGAAAATAAACTTTTTAAGCCTTATATACAGTGCTGAATCAGATAATCATTTTAAATGAATGATTTTCAGTCAATAGAAGTGACTTATTCGTCTGCTATAATAAAATAGTAAAATTATTTGTAAATTGAAATTCTTTTTTAAATTCGAGGGATCACAGTCCTTCCCCATTTTTATCTAATCCCCTTTCTTTTCTCTCTTTTCCCCTTGAATTCTAAAAATCCACTAAAATACCTAAAATAGAGAATTCTGACACTTTTTTCTATTTTTTCACAAAGTTTCGATCTATTTCTCAAGAATAATAAACAGAAACTTAAAAAATTAGAAGCAGTTTTATGTATTTGCGATGAGTTGACTTTTGAGTGTATAATAGATTTCATGATTTCAAATATTTCAAAAAATTTCACAAAAATTTCAGAGATTTCAAATACCTCAAAGTATTCCACAAATATTTCAAAGATTTCAAAATATTCCAAAAGATTTCAAAGATCTCAAAATATTTTAAAATATTTTAAAAATTTTGTGAAGATTTAAAGATATCGCAAAAATTTAATGATTTCACAAAAATTTTAAAGATTTCACAAATATTCGAAAGATTTTGCAAAGATTCAAAGATATCTCAAAGATTTCACAAAGATTAGAAAAAAATTAGAAAAAATGACAAGAATAAGAGATCAAAATCTATCAGCTGATAAAAATACATTGAAATGTTTTTTTTAAATACGCATTTTTCCATTCTACTGTTTATCTATTCATTTTTGAATCCTAAAGTTCTCTAGAAATCCATTAAAATCCCGTAAAATCTCATTAAATCTCATAAAATTTCAAACAATTGCATAAAGATTTTAAGAGATTCCACAAATCTTTGAAAGATTTCGCAAAGATTTAAAGATATCTAAAAGATTTCACAAAGATTAGAAAAAATAGAAAAAATGAGAGATGAAAATCTATCAGCTGATAAAAATACATTGAAATATTTTTTTTTAATTCGCATTTTTCAATCCTACTGTTTATCTATTTATAATCTTAGGAAACATTTTAATTTCTTTTGAAATCCTATGAATCCCTCAAATATTTCAAAATTCCTTGAAATTCCTTGAAATATTATTAACACCGTAAAAATTCCTTGAAATCTTTGAAATCTTCTTAAATCTTATGAAATCATTTGAAATTTCTTAGTAATTTTCAAATCCCTTGAAATTTTCTGAAATCCCTTGGAATCTGTTTAAATCTTTTAAAGCCCCTTGGAATCTGTTGAAATCTCATCAAATTGATAGAAATTCCTTTTGGCAAAGTGAAAAAATAGTTGCATCGTTAGAAAAAATGGTCAAAAAGTGTCAGTAGAGGCGTGATCCAAATTTTTCTTTGTAGTCACTGATAGAATTTAGTAAGGATTTTTACTGAAAATCAGTAAAATTTCACTGATTCAAATTCAGAGAGTGATATGTACTTATAAAATAAACAAGTAATATCGAATAACAAATTTTAATTACTAAACATATTTTATAACATAATTTGAGGAGATTTAATAGATAATAAATAGAAAAATATATGAAAATGTTTGAAGAAGGAGGGATGCACCTAAAAATGTAACGCCTAGATGCGCATTTTTCCTTCAACCGGCACTGCTCAAATGTTTATAAATTCAGAATTATCTTCTCAACATGAAAAAGGTAAATTTTTTCATTTCTTTCATGGAATGTTTTTAAATTGTCCATTTTCAAGAACTTTGACTTCTTCATCCTAAAATAATATTTTGCTTATATAAAATGAAAAAGACACAAAGAGAACTCGGTTCAAACGCTTAAAGTATTTCTTTTCTTCTTTAAAAGAGATTTACATTCCTTCTACATGATTCCCATTCATGCCTATAGTCAGTTTCATTTTCCAGATTCAGAATGACATTCACGTATAATTAATGCTCTCTAGATTCACAAAAATATAATTTATAATTTATTCGCAAAAATATAACGATAAATTAAGTCAAGAACTTGAATTCCATAATTTATTTTGTTTCAATCCTGTTAACAAGAAGAAGTCGCGAGATGCGGGACGCCGATTCGACTGGAGCTACACAGGGTGAAAGTAAATCAAAATCCATTAGATACATATTTTTTCTTTTGAACCAATGGACCTTAGTTTCCGAGATATCTAAGTTTCAGTATTGACGCTTTGAGCGCGGTCCACGCTCGATAGTGGCGAGTTGAGCGGGCCACGCTCGGAAGTGGCGAGTGGAACGGTCCACGCTGGGCAGTGGCGAGTTGAGCGCTCAAACGTAAATACTCAAACCTCGATATCTCGGAAACTAAGGCCCATTGGATCAAAAGAAAAAATACGTATCTAATGGATTTTGATTTACTTTGATATAATTAAAAAACATCACAAAAAACTCTATTAACAGTTATTTCAACAAATTTTTTACTGAAATCCTAACAATAAGAATAATTCCTAACTCTGCCATATAAAAGTTTAATCTTAGCGCCATCAGAGGAACATAAAGCGGTACTTCCAGACATTTTATGTGCGATTTCGAGACCATAAACAAACCACAAATTAAAAATACATTTTAACTTTTCTTTCTTCTCTTTCTTTGAATAACAACTTTTCCTGCTTTCTTGTCGCTGAAATGAAGATTAGAATATATGTAACTGCGTATTTTACAATAAAATAAATGTCTCATAAAATGTAATATTTTAATTAAATTTGCAGAGACCTATTCATTAGAGTTGTGTGATTCGTATCGCTGATGCTCGATTCAAATTTATTTATAAGTTCAAGAAACTGGAGTGAGGCAAGATTAAATGAGAGATTTTTAATTCGTCTTTGTCAACCTGATTTATGACTCTATATATTGTAAAAATAGCGCCAGTCGTGTAATAGCATTTATGCGTCTCGCTGACACTATATCACACAAGCTTATGACAAGAGAGTCTAGACTCGCTTTTCGTATCATTATCGTAACTCAGTCAATGCGAATTGCGAACACGTAATCAGGATGCATATTCAGTGGCGTAACTAGAAATTTTCAAGCTATTTCAACATTTAGTGCTTGGAACATTTCAAAATTCGTCTTCTGAGATTTTGCGCCGGTGCGCATTCAATGATGAGGGGGTCCAAGGAGCCGAGAGAGAAAAAGTTACTTGAAAAAAATCTAAAATCAAAAAATTCTAATTATTGAACGAATAGAAATTTCTTAAAGAATCCTAACTTACATATTAAATATAAAGCCAGACAAGCGTATTCGCGGATAATTTCCAAACACCGAGAATTGAACCCTAACAACCTAAATTATAAACCGCGCGAGCTACCCACTTAACTACCGCAAGTTCTAAATTCACCTGATTAAAATAGAGAGTCGCTCATTCGCTCATGTCATGGAAGACTAACCAGCACCAGGTCTGGGCCAGACTAGACTGCCAACTCGCTAGGAAAAAGAGACACTTGTTTTAATAGTGTTAATTTCTTTTGTTTCATTTTTTTAAACACCCTCCCAATTTTTCGAAATTGTACAAAAAATGTTGATAGACACTTGAAAATTTGTGTATTCGGAAAGCTGATCAGCGCCAGACCTAGGCCGGACCAAACTGTCAAGGTGATAATGAAAAAACTCTTGTGTTGATAGCGTGAATTTCTCATTTCCTATCATTCTAAATATACTATCAGTTTTTCAAAATGTGTACAAAAAACAAACTGATTGAACTTGAAAAATTTTTTGTTCTTGGAAAGCTGATCGACGCCGGACCTGGGCCAGATTAGACCTTCCAGATTAGGTGGTCTAGATAAAGCCAGAACTGGGCTAGACTTGACACGGGTAGTAATAAGACAAAAATATTTTTGATTCAATCACATTTCTTACTATAATGCATTTAAATATTTCAAAATCCTTTGAAATCCTTTGAAATCCCGTGACTTACTTTGAAGTATTTCGAAATCTCTCCGAATCCCTTAGAATCCCTTGAAATTCTTTGAGATTCCGAGAAATCTTTTGAAATCCTTGAAATCCCTTGAAAATCTTTTGAAATCCATGGGAATTTTTTCAAATCCCTTGCAATTCCTTCAAATATTTTTAAATCTATTGAAATATTTTAAAAGCCATTACAATTTCTCGAAGTCACTTAAAATCCTTCATAATATTCGAAGATCCTTTGAAATTCCGTTAAATCTTTCAAAATCTTACGAAATCCTCTAAACTCCGTGAATGTACTCTGAAATCTTTTGAAATCACCTCAAAACCCTTTGAAATCCCGTAAAATCAAAGAAACCACTTTAAATTTCTTAAAATTTGTTAAAAGTCTCTTAAAATCTTTTGAAAACTTATGAAATTCCTTCAAATCCCTTGAACTCTTCGAAATCCAATTAAAATCCCCTGATATCCTTCAAAATTCGTGAAAATACTTCGGTACCTCTTGAAATACTTTGAAATCCCGTAATTTCTTTTGAAATTTTTCCGAAATCTCTCAAAATTCCTTGGAATCCCTTAAAATTCTTTGAGATTCCGAGAAATCTTTTAAAATCCTTAAAATCCCTTAAAAATCTTTTGAAATCCATGCGAATCTCTTTGAATCTCTTGCAATCCCTTTGAATATTTTTAAACCCATTAAAAAATTTTTAAAGCCATTAAAATTTCTCGAACTCCCTTTAAATCCTTAATAATATTCCGAAATCCTTTGAAATTCCGTTTAATCTTTTAAAATCTTACGAAATCCTCTAAAATCCGTGAATGTACTCTGAAATCTTTTGAAATCCCCTTAAAATCCTTCATAATCCCGTGAAATTAAAGAAACCACTTTAAATCTTTCAAAATCTGTTAAAATCTCTTAAAATCTTTTGAAAACTTATGAAATTCCTTCAAATCCCTTCAACTCTTTGAAATCCAATTAAAATCCCCTGACATTCTTCAAAATTCGTGTAAACACTTCGGTATCTCTTAAAATACTTTGAAATTCCGTAATTTCTTTTGAAATATTTCAAAATCTCTCAAAGTCCCTTGGAATCCTTTAAAATTCTTGGAGATTCCGAGAAATCTTTTGAAATTCGTGAAATCCCTTGAAAATCTTTTGAAATCCTTAGGAATATTTTCGAATCTCTTGCAAACTCTTTAAATATTTTTAAATCCATTAAAATATTTTAAAAGCCATTAACATTTCTCCAAATCCCTTAAAATCCTTTATAATATTCGCAAATCTTTTGATTTCCGCTTAAAATCCTTCAAATCCAGTGAAATCAAAGAAACCACTTTAAATCTCCTAAAATCTGTTAAAATCTCTTAAAATCCTTTGAAAACATTTGAAATTCCTTCAAATCCCTTGAACTCTTCGAAATCCAATTAAAATCCCCTGATATCCTTCAAAATTCGTGAAAATACTTCGGTATCTCTTGAAATACTTTTAAATCCCGTAATTTCTTTTGAAATATTCCGAAATCTCTCAAAATTCCTTGGAATCCCTCAAAATTCTTTGAGATTCCGAAAAATCTTTTGAAATCCTTGAAATCCCTTGAAAATATTTTGAAATCCATGGGAATCTTTTCGAATCGTTTGAAATTCCTTTCAATTTTTTAAAATCTCACGAAATCTTCTAAAATCCGTGAATGTACACTTAAATCTTTTGAAATCGCCTTAAAATCCTTCAATATCGCGTGGAATGAAAGAAATTTAAATCTCTTAGAATCTCTTAATTCCTCAAAATTCTTTGAGATTCCGAGAAATCTTTTGAAATCCTTGAAATCCCTTAAAAATATTTTGAAATTCATGGGAAACTTTTCGAATTTCTTGCAATCCCTTTAAATATTTTAAAATCCATTAAAATAGTTTAAAGGCCATTGAAATATTTTAAAAGCCATACAAATTTCTCGAAATCCCCTAAAATCCTTCATAGTATTCGGAAATCCTTTGAAATTCCTTTCAATTTTTTAAAATCTCACGAAATCTTCTAAAATCCGTGAATGAACACTGGAATATTTTGAAATCGCCTTAAAATCCTTCAATATCGCGTGGAATCAAAGAAATTTAAATCTCTTAGAATCTCTTAAAATCCTTTGAAAACTTATGAAATTCCTTCGATCCTTTCAATTCTTCGAAATCCAATTAAAATCCCCTAACATCTTTCAAAATTCCTGCAAATACTTCGGTATCTCTTAAAATACTTTGAAATCCCGTAATTTCTTTTGAAATAAATTCGAAATCTGTTATAAAATCTCTTGGAATCCCTTAAAATCCTTCGTAATCCGTGGAAATCGTTCTTAATTCCTTAAAATCCCTAAAAATCCATCGAAATCTTTCGGTATCTCTTGAAATCCCGTAAAATCTCTTGAAATCTGATTAAACTCCTTGAAGTCCCTAAAGATCTTGTAAAATCCCCGGAAATATTGAGATTTTCTCTGAAATTGTACTATGTAATTTCTTCAAATTCTGGAAATCTTTTTAAATACCTTAAAATCTGTGAAACCTCACGAAGTCCTTTGAAATCGCTTGAAATACCCTAAAACTTTTGCAATCCCTTGAAATCTTTTGAAATCCCTTGAAATCTCATCTCATCTCCCTACTGAGCTTTAAAAATAATGTTAAATCATCTAAACTTGAAAGCATATTAAAATTACTAAAATATAAAAATTCAGAAAAATTCATATTGAAATAAGCCAATTTTGAACGCATTAAATTTATGGAATTTTCGAACCGTTAAAACCTTCAATTCTGAAATCATCTGTCTTTAATACCCTTCATTTTTCAGATTTAAAAAAAATTATTTGAACCTGAAAAATACCCTTTTCCTTTTAAAGAAAATGGTGTTTTCTGCATCCATAATTTTAGTTGCGCATTAGTAACGCTACTCTGCGTAATAAGAAAATTAATACTTCGGAAGAATTCGCGGAGAGGCGCACATGTCGACCACCCGTGTCTTCTGCCGAATATACCCGCCTCTTTACGATTCTAGTCAAGGAGAAAATTATGAATGCATTTATTCGTAGCCGATTTCGCTCCCCAAATAATTCACAGGACTTATAATACAGAAGTCATATCGGTTGACCACTTTATGTTCCTCTTAATAGCTGCATTACCGCTTAATTTCAGTCTAATTGCGCAATTCTGCTCGTAATCCGATCTCGAAACTGGCACTACGTTTCGGAGGTGACAAAATGTATTTGACATTGGAATTTCGAGTGGTTTCAGTGAACAAGGCTGTGAAAATTCTATTTGTAGAGTAGCATTAAAAAAATTGAGTGTCGACTTATTTTAAATACCATCTTACAAAGAAAGGTCGCGAGATGCGGGACGCCAATTCGACTGAAGCTTCGCATGGTGAAAGTAAATAAAAATCTATTAGGTACATATTTTTTCTTTCGATCCTGTGGGCCTCAGTTTCCGAGAAATGTAAGTTTGAGTATCCACGCTTTTAAGCGTGAACCACGCTCGATAGTGGCGAGTGGAGCGGTCCACGCTCGGCGGGAGCGAGTGGAGCGGTCCACGCTGGGTAGTGGCGAGTTAAGCGCTCAAATGTAGATATTCAAACCTTGATATCTCGGAAACTTAGGCCCATTGGATTAAAAGAAAAAATACGTATCTGATGGATTTTGATTTACTTTCACCCTGTAAAGTTTAAGTCGAATTGGCATCCCGTATCTCGCGACCTCTCTTTGTTAATTTATAATTTCTTTTTAAAATTCGCCACAATACTTGAATAAATCTCAAATTTTTTTTTCACAGGCAGGCTTCGAAGTTTCACAGTTTTGTACTTTTTTGATACTATTTTAGGCAAGGCTACTTTTTTGCTACTTTTTTCAGTAAAGTGATATAAAAAATTGATCGTACTAACGAATTTCAGTTTTGTAAAAATAAAACATAAAGGAAACTTATGCCTAAGGAAACTACTTTCCCTAAAAAAATAAATAAATAAATCAAAATATAAAAGTCGATAGGTTTCTTTGAAAATCTCAAAATGAGAAAGCGTAGTATATATATATATAGATAGATAATTTCACATGAGAATTGAGTAAATAAACATTTCAATCCATAATTTCTTTTCAATTCAATTTTTTTGTTTAAATATTAATCATTTTAGTTGAAAATTCATCTTTTTGGTTGCAAGTTCAGCTGTTTTGTTGAAATTTCGTCTTTTTTGTTGAAATTTCAAGTGCTTTGTAGAAAATACGTCTTTGTGGCTTGAAACTTCAACAGTTTGATTGAAATTTTTCTTCTTTCTTGACTCAAAAATATTTCTTGGTTGAAAATTCAACTATTTTGGTAGAAAATTGAGTTATTTGGTTGCAAATTAACTTTTTTGTTGAAAATTCAAGTACTTTGTAGAAAAATTCGTCTTTTTGGCTTGAAACTTCAACAATTTGGTTGAAACTGTTTTTCTTTCTTGGCTGAAAAATATTTCTTGGTTGAAAATTCAACTCTTTTGGTAGAAAATTGAACTATTTGGTTGCAAATTAACTTTTTTGTTGAAAATTCAACTATTGTGTTGAAAAATTCGTCTTTTTGGTTGAATTCAATCATTTTTTATTTTGAATAAAAATCTTTTTTTGGTCGAAAAATTAACTGCTTGGTTGAAAGTTAAACTAGTTTGTGAAAATTTCATTTTCTTGTTGAAAATTCATCTTTATAGTTGAAAATTAAATATTTGGTTGTGAATCCAGATATTTTATGAAAAATTCAACAGTTCAAATTCAATTCAATAGTTCAAATTCAATTCAATTTTGTTTAATTGTTGATGGTTGAATTTTCAATACTTGAAAATTCAAGAAAAATTGAATTTCATATGAAATCAAGTGTTGAAGATTTGATATTCAGATGACTTTACATGAGTATTTAGTAAATAAACATTTCAATCCATTTTTTTCAATTCGATTTTTTTGTTTAAATATTCATCATTTTAGTTGAAAAATCGTCTTTTTGGTTGCAAGTTCAGCTGTTTCATTGAAAATTCGTCTTTTTGAATTGAAAATTAAACTATTTTGGTAGAAAATTGAACTATTTGGTTGGAAATAAAATTTTTAGTTGAAGATTCAACTGCTTTGTAGAAAATTCGTCTCTTTGGCTTGAAACTTCAACAATTGTTTGAAATTGTTTTTCATTCTTGAGTGAAAAATATTTCTTGGTTGAAAATTCAACTCTTTTGTTAAATTTCGTTGTTTTGGTTTGAAATTTCATCTCTTTTAGTAGAAATTTCTTCTAATCATCTTTTTTGTTAAAAATTCAACTATATGATTGAAAATTAATCTGTTTTCGTTGAAGATTGAACTATTTTGTTGAAAACTCGTCTTTTTGGTTGAATTCAATCACTTTTTATTTAAAATTAGAATCTTTTTTTGGTCGAAAAATTAACTGCTTGGTTGAAAGTTGAGCTACTTTGTGAAAAATTCATTTTCTTGTTGAAAATTTATCTTTTTAGTTAAAAATTAAACTATTTGGCTGTAAATTCGGGTATTTTATTTAAAATTCGTCTTTTCTAGTATAAAATTAAGCTTTTTGGTTGAAAATTCATCTAATTGTTTGGAAATTCAACTACTTGGTTGAAAGTCTAACTCCTTCGTTAAATTTTAGTTTCTTTTTGTTGTAAGGTTCATCATTTTAGTCGAATGTTCAATTTGGTTGAAAATTTATCTTTTTTGGTTGAAAATTCAAGTATTTGGTTGAAAATTCATTTATTTTATTGAAAATTCATTTATTTTATTGAAAATTTATTTTCTTCTGGTGGAAAAATGTTATATTTACATAATTTTACATGAGAATTTGATAAATAAACATTGCAATTCATAAGAAGAAATTTTTGAAGCAAGTCGAATTTTCGAAAACGGGTCGCCATTGGCAAATAATGTTTTGGCAAATTAATATTTATCCAACGGACTCTCAGTAGAAAATTTATGAAATTCAAGAAAAAATCAGTTTTCAGCGCAGTTATTTATATACTTCCTTTAAATACGTTCTTTTTTTAGTTAAAAGTATTTTTAGTTGAAAGTATTTTTTACACTACTTTTTTATTTACAAACTTAATTTTTGACTACTTTAAAAAGGCTACTTTTATAATACTTTTTTACTATTCATGAGGATATTTTTTTCAGAAAAATAGTTTTTTCATTTCCATAGAACACTTCGAAGCCTGTACAGATTTCTTTTAATTTCTAAACAGAAGTCTCAAATTTTAGACGCAAACATCATTTGTATTAAATGGATGTTTTGATATGTTCAAAAATGAATCTTTTACCAAAGAATACAAAATCGGGATAGGAAGGATAAAAGTAAATCAAAGAGGCAATTATGTTCTTCAAAATTAAATTTAATTCAAGGAGAAGAATGTTTTAATGAGAATAATGTCAATTAAATTATCATTCAAATTTAATTCAAGAAATTGGGCTTCAAAGTGGGATATGTTTTTTTTAGTTATATTGCTTACAGACTGCATGAAGATTCTCTTATAAAAGGCATGTTAAGAGAATCTTGTATGCAGATCACGTGCATTTGCGATGGGATTTTGATATTCGCTATCAGATATAGTCGATTCATTAAATTTGCATCGTTATTTCTGTATACATGGTCAGCATTTAGTTGAAGTGAACATACACATAAAATCATTAAAATGATGATCTTGAAGACACACAAGTTTTGGAAGATGTCAAACTTCCACTTCCTAAGAATGTAGCTTTAAACATAAAAAGTACCACCGTTGGCTTGGATTGAGTTCACCTCAAAAGGGCTTACACATCTCTTTTTTTCTCAAATAAACTTAACTTTTCATCTTTATTTTCAGGTAATTATGTACATTTTCGTAAAAATAAGTCCAAAGCGGTGCTTGTTTGAACTCTGTAGTTTGGCTTCGAAAAAAATATCTTAAGGTTGAACATCTTTGAACATCCAGAACCCTTTAAAATTTTGGAAAAATTGTAAAAAATTGCAGTTTTTATTAGTTTTTTGAATATTTCTTTATTTCAGAGCATAGTACTTTCAATTCGTCTAACCAAAAATTGATGTACATTAAATTCTCTGTAAAACTGAAACAAAAAATAATTATTTATCTCATATAGTTTAGGAGATACAGCCTTTGTAAGTTATATTTATCTGAAAAATTTGTGGGAAAAAATATTTAGTGTTAGTTTTTGTAAAAAAACATATTTCCTGTGCACTGCAGACAAACATATTCAAAATATGAGTTACATCAGACTTGATTTCAAGCAAACACGAAAAAAATGAAATGTTATACCTCTCATAGGTCCAAGGTTTCAGCGTTTTGAAGAATAGCCACTTTTATGAAAGTAATCTTTTCAAAAATATTCATGTTTTTACTAAAATTTGTGTTGAAAGTTGTTCTTATGATCAAAAAAGTACATAAAATAACATTAAAATCTGTAAAACTTTAATAAGGTCTAAAATGTATCCATAAAAATGAGTTGTTTTTGATGCCCTTGATTTTATGAATATATTTCGGGAATTATTAAAGCTTTTATCTTTTGTATATTATTGGATTTACTTTTATTATTATAAGAACAACGCTGTATCTCCTAAACTATATGAGATAAATAATTCTTTTTTGTTTCAGTTTTACGGAGAATTGAATGTACTTTAATTTTTGGAGACGAATTTGAAGAACCATACTCTGTAGTAGAGGAATATTTTATAAACTGATAAAAACTGCAATTTTTCACACTTTTTCCAAAATTTTAATGGGTCCCGGATGTCCAAAGATGTTTAACATT